>JALNQK010000346.1:0-19248 GCA_028458525.1 Ophiosphaerella herpotricha
TTATATATAAGTTAGATTATATAAGTATATATATAGGCTATAGCGTAATTCTATTTATAGCTAGCTATATTACTAATCTAATAGTTTAAACTAATAAAATTATATAGCTATTAAGTAAAAAGCTTAATTTAGAACTATATTAATTATATTACTAAACTTAAATTCTTACTAGCTTTTTATATAGCTTTTAACTAAGCCTTTATAAGAGTAAATATTTACTTAGCTTTTTAAGCTACTAGCTTTATTCTAATTTAACTAGAAGTAGTTATTTTAAAACTTAATATTTAGCTCTATATACTTACTCTAGCTACTCTAGCTACTTTACTAGAAACTTTCTAGGTAGTTTATATACTAAGTAATATATATAAGCTAAAGGCTTAGTTAATACTTATATATAAGTATATATACTAGTATAAAAGCTTATTACTAGTATTAATTATTAATATAATTAATTAACTTAAAAAGAGAGCTTATAGAATAATACTAAAAGCTAAGTTAAAATATAATTAGATTTCTAGTCTTAAAAGAGCTAATAAAGTAGCTAGTAATTATAAATTATAAAAAAAGAAGTAGATTTAGAAAAAAGAAGTTTTAATAAAGAGATAAGAAGAAGATATAATTACTTAACTAGAAGCTAAGTACTAGATTAATTATAAATAGTATAAGAGTAAGTAGTATTTAAGCTAAAGTTACTAGGCTTATATATATAATAAAAAGTATAGAGAAACTAGGTATAACTTATATATATATAAAATAATATAGTAGATACTACTTAATTAGATATATTAGTATTTCTATACTTCTCTATTATATTATTAAGTTATATACTTAAATAAGTATATAAAGTTAGTAAAGTATATAACTTACTTATAAACTATATTAATATATTAAAGTTATATAAAATATTATAAGTACTTAGTACTAGATATAAAAGTTAAAGCTACTTTTAGAATACTAAATATATTATATTTAATAACTTTACTTATACTAGGCCTATTTAAGTAATTTATATATCTCTTAAATACCCTATATTATAACTTTTAAATAATATTATATTTATCTCTTTAGCTTATATAGTAGAGAAGTTATTAAGAAGTAAAAATAGAAAGTTAATACTAAGAAAAAGTAACTAACTTACTAATCTAACTAGCTTACTATTCTTTTATATTAATACTTAGTTTAGCTTAATATAAGTTTTAAGCTAAAAGGGTATATTAGATAAAATACCTAATCTAGTAATTATTTAAAAAGTATAATCTTCCTAGCCTCTTTATATATAATAGATACTAGCGCCTAGCTAGTAGCTAAGCGAGCTAAACTATAGATACTTAGTATATCTAGACTTAGCTAAGTAGCGAGCGCTTACAAAGACTTAACTGAAACCGTAATAAAATACTATAATAAATAAAGCGTAACGCTAGGCGCAATACTGAGCGCGGTACTAGTAGCTAAGCGAGCCAATCAGTAGATTCTAGGTACACCCGGATTCTGTTAAGTGCTCGCCGACCTGATAGCTAGCGTATCCCTTACAAAAGGGCAACCCTTACACAAGCTCAACGTGACAAAGGCTCGGCCCCAGAGAGGCCGAGGAGCCGAGGATCCCGAAGGCATTTGAGGTGCACGGGGGCAGCAGTACAATCAACAATAATTCAACCCTCAACTCAATCAATTCAATCAATCAATTATCACACTCAATTATCACAGTCTTGTGCTACTCTCATCAAATCGTGCACAACCTGAAAACCCACTCAAATCTCACAACTCAAAACTACTTGCTCCGGCTGCAACGTTAGCCTTGTAGCAAAATTTAGATAGTCTAAATTACTTGTAAGCCTCTAGTTACTACTCTACTACAAAATCTCATGATAATAGCTAAATAGTCTACTATTATACTCCCTATAGTTGCGTTGTCGGAGTGGGTTACAAACCAGAATAATGCCGAGGTTTCCCCGGAGCGCCCTCGTGCTCAGCGCCACGCGCGTTGTCGTGCCTCTACCTCGGACATTCCTCCGCATCCTTTCACTTCAACTCGTCCGTACTGCCGCTGTTCGTGAACTACGAGTCTGCCGGTGATGGTGGACCTGTCTTGGTCGGAGATCATTGGATCGCATCCAATAGGCAACAGGTTAGATGGCTTTCGATCCAAGTATTCTTCGCATTGGAAAGACAAAGTCGATTCGAATAATGATCGTGAAGGTAATGCTCATCTAAAGGCCTGCGAAGAAAACATGTTAATGGTAACAGGCTTGAGACAAGTTCTCCTCGCTCTGTTTCCTACCTTGCAAAGTCTTGATGTGGTTCAAGTGTTACCCTCACAACGTGGCAACAGAGACCTTCTCAACGACCTGGCGCCGCTGTATCTATCGATTGTTTCTGACAGCTTTGACACTGTACGGATCACACCCCTCCTCGATGCAGTTCTCAACAAACAGCCCGACGAAGCCATTTGGAACGCTGTCTGCGCCGCCGTCACCGAATCGACCCCTCCGCCCCGCCTCGCGTCCTCTTTCCCCCACACACCGTGGCTGCGCAGCACGGGCAGCTTCACCAACTCAACCGAACACCGCAAATACATAGACGACGTCCTGAAGGAGGAGTTGGGGTCGATGCACGTAGGAATCCCTGGTTTCTTCGAGGCTTTCTTCGGAGAAGTGACAGACCTCCAGCCGGCAGCGCATGCCGTGTTCGAAAGGTGCAAAACGGCAGGGGATAGCCCGCTCTACCGAGAGGAGAGCGGCTGGCGGGACTGGCCTGAAGGAGCAAGGGAAAGGGATGTCCTTGTCTGGTTCGCAGAGCTTGCTGGCCGGTTCTGGGACTTCGCTGAAGAGCACCGGCCCGCCTCCAGGGCTCGACGGCGACCGCTGGCACGGCCGCACCAGCCCTTGCAAGGCTCTACAGCTGACCGCAAGTTGGATATTGGCTTTGTAGACGACCCGAGCGCCGGCGCCGGCGCCGACTCTACGTACCACTGGAAGCAGATTCTCGTACCGGGAGAGCTCAAGAGCAACCCATCGGCTGACGTAGCCTCTAAAGCATGGCTCGACCTCGGACGATATGCACGCGAGGTCCTCGCTGCTCAAGACAGTCGGCGCTTTGTACTCGGCTTTACGCTGTGCGGATCCCGCATGCGGTTGTGGAACTTCGACCGACTTGGGGGGATCGCCTCTTCGCAGTTTGACATTAATGAAGACGGGCTACAATTTGTTGCCGCCGTGCTCGGGTTCCTATGGCTGAACGAGGAACAGCTTGGATTCGACCCTACTATTATTACAGCCGGGGGCAAGCGGTACATCGAGATCGAACGAGATGGCCATGCAGAGCGACTTATCCTTGACAAGACTATAAAACGCGTGTCTTGCGTTGCCGGTCGAGCTACAACCTGTTGGAGAGCCTACCGTGAAGGGGATGAATCGCGTATACCTCTTGTTATCAAGGACTCGTGGCAATACCTAGAGCGCGAGGAGGAGGGTGAGTTGCTGCGTGAGGCAACTGAGAAGGACGTGGTCAATGTAGCGAGATACTATCACCATGAGACGGTTTGTGTGCGCGACCAGGACGACACCATCCGCGGGAACGTGCGCCGAGGCCTAGACGTAACGAAAGCGACAAACTACATGCCGGAAAGCACAATGCAGCCTCCAAGCAGAACTATTCGCTCCGTCTCACGGACAGGCCAAAGCAGCAGCGCCGCTGGACGGAAACGATCCTCAAGCTGCACGAACGCGCCCTTACCACCCGGCAAGCGAACACCACCCAGCAAGCGAACCTGTTCGAGCTCTCTTATAAAAGGAGGAAGGGCAACAGCAGATCGAGTACACCGTCGTGTTATTGTCCGAGACTATGGAAAGCCTATATACATGGCGAGTTCCCAGGCTAGCCTTCTGGCTGCGCTGGAAGGCTGTATCGCTGGATACGAGTCGTTGCATACGCGGGCCAGAATGCTGCAATGCGACATTTCGCCGAACAACCTCATAGTAAACGAGGACGAGGATAACCCCTCCTGGAACGCGTTCTTGGTCGATCTGGACCTTGCTATCAAAGAGGATCGTGAGAAACCGTCCGGGGCGCGAGGGAAGACTGGCACACGGGCGTTCATGGCGATTGGGGTACTTCTAGACGACGAGCTACATTCCTTCATGCATGATCTGGAGTCTTTTTTCTGGGTGCTTTTCTGGATATGCATTCACTATCAAGGACCTAACAAGGGGAGAGTGGTTCCTCAGTTTGACAAGTGGAATTATATTGACACGGAAGAGCTTGCCAAGATCAAGAAAGGAGAAGTAGGCGACGAGAGAGACTTTCTCAAGGCGGCAGAAGAAACTTTCACTCCCTACTTCCAGCCGTTGATCCCATGCGTTAACAGACTACGAAGGAAGGTGTTTCCTGATGGGGGACGATGGAGGGTTCCGAATCCGAAACTGTACGCTGAGATGAAAGAAATACTTCGGACAGCACGGGATGAGTTGAATTCCATAGCTGTGGTCGATTTGGCATGACACCACGAAGTTGTGGTTAGCTAGCTTGTCGAACGTCTAGCGTAACTAGGCCTCAGGCACCTGGTAATAGAGATTCACAAAGCTCTCTTACCTAATCCAGTAGAAAGCAATAAGTAACCAACTTCGATTTCTTTATTTTTGGATTAGCCGTGCAGTGGCCGTTACACTAATGTAATCTCCTAGAAAACAGCAGCTTACAACACGTGCAGCTTGGCGTAGCCACATACCAATTAGTAGCGAGCAAACTCATAGGAATGTCGACTAGAAGGAGGGTCTATACGTTAGCCCTAAATATTCTAAGAACTACCCTCTTTGCTAGTTAGCTACATTATAGTAAGAAGTAGTTCCCTAACTAGGCCTTTCCTAGTATATAATATCAAGTATTAGATTATATAGATAAAGTAGTAGAGCTTAAGAAATTTACTAATAGATATATTATAGAAGAAATAAGTAATAGAATAATTAGTTAGAGAGAAAGTAAGTTCTAGGAAAAGTAAAGCCTATACTATTATATTACTTTAGCTAGTAATAGCTAAGTAAAGGTTATAAACTATATAATACTATATATAAATACTTTTCTTTCTAAGTACTTCTTATAGCTTTACTTATTTATTATTCTTAGAGAGATTAGATAAAGATAAAGCTTAAGTAGTAACTTATAAAGTAACTAGGCTACTATATATACTAACTATACCTAAAATACTTAGTTAGTATATTTTATACTAAGATCTCTTTATTATAATTACTTTTATATTATTATAACTATATATACTAATAGTATAAAGATACTTTTATCTTTATAAAAAGAAATTAAAATAGTATAATAAAGTTATAAAATCTTTAAAATCTTATAATACTTTATATAAGAATATAGTATACTACTAAACTAATCCTTAAAAAGAAGCTAATAGCTAGTTAAGCTAATTATAGTAGTATATAATATATATACTAGTTATTATTATTTAAAGTTCTTTAAACTTACTTAGGAATAAACTAGGTTAAGCTAAGGAATATACTAGCTAATAGAGCTAGTAGTACTAGTTACTTAGCTTAGTAGAACTAGTTAATAGTACTAAGCCTATTCTTTTAGCTCTTTACTCTAGACTCTTTATACTTTAGATATATTATAGTTTTAGTTTTAGTTTAAAGTAAAACTAGTATACTTTAGTATATAGTTAGTATACTATTAGTATAGAGCTAGTCTACTATACTTATATATAGAGTTAAGTAAGTATTATTTACTTTTTTAAGAGATTTACTTAAATTACTATTATTTTTTTTCTATTTCTTAAAGCTTATAGTAGTACTATTACCTTCTAACTATATATTTAATAGATAGCCTTATATTTTAATAAGCTAGCTCTAAAAAAGTTTTAGTATAAATAATTTAAGTAAATAAACTAATTATATTTTCTTTAATTTTAAATAGTTTTATTTTACTAATATACTTTATAGTTTTATAAGCTACTTTTACTAAGCTTTTACTAAAACTACTATCTTATAGTATAAAGTAAGATATAATATTATTAAAAGTTTACTTTTACTATATTCTTATATACTATATACTATTATAAAAATAGTATACTTACTTTAGTATATACTTACTTCTTTAACTTCTTCTTATTACTATATATACTAAATTTTTTAAAAGTAGCTAAGTATACTTTATCTTTAACTATTAAAGTCTTTTTTATTTAAACCTACTTTCTTTTATATAACGTATTCTACTAATAAAACTAATAACCTAATAAAACTAATACTTTTTCTTAGTACTAGAAAACTAAAGATTTAAAGCTAAATATCTTAATAAATACTTTATAGAATTAGCTTAAAATTCTACTAATAATAGATATATATCTAATCTTTAAGGTTCTAAGATTTTATAGCTCTATTATTAATATTATATAAGTTATATAATAAAGAAGTAAGAAGTACTAAGAAAGTATATATTTAGTAGTTCTATATAATATAACCTTATTACTACTTATTAGAATTCTCTAAAACTTTAATATATTATAAATTTATATATATATTATTTTTCTTAAAAGTTTTAAGTTAATAGCTATAGTATTATATACTTTTTTTAACTTAGAACTTAATAAGTTTATAAAACTAGTTTCTATATAATAACTTTATAGAATATTTATAAAACCTTATATAACTTTAGTATAATATATTTTTATATATTTTATATATTATAGTTAACTAATATAAATTTAACTTAGCTATTAGTAAAGGTATTAAAATAGAAAGCTTATTTTACTTAAATTTTCTATACCTAGTAACTACTATTCTTCTTTTAGTATAGCTTATAATAATTATCTATATTACTATTTTTTATAGAAAGAATATATAATAAAATTTTTATAATTATATCTTTTATATTTATTATATTATACTAGGAAGTAGTAATAGTAATAAAATTTATTTCTAAGTAAAATAGCTTATATATTTCTAAAGCTATAGACTTATAACTTTTAAAATAAGTAGTATATATATAAATTTATACTCTTTAAATATTTTAGAGAATTCTAATAAGTAGTTATAGGGTTATATTATATAGAACTATAAAATATATACTTTCTTAGTATCTTTTACTTCTTTATTATATAACCTATATAATATAAATAGTAGAGCTATAAAATCTTAGAACCTTAAAGATTATATATATATCTATTACTAGTAGAATTATAAGCTAATTCTATAAAGTATTTATTAAGATATTAAGCTTTATATCTTTAGTTTTCTAGTACTAAGAAAAAGTATTAGTTTTATTAGGTTATTAGTTTTATTAGTAGAATACGTTATAGCTTTTTTAAATATTCTTTTATCTTCTAATATAATTAAGTTAAAATTTAGCTTATACTTTATATAGATATTAGCTTAGTACTATATATAGTTAATACTAGTAGTCTATTTTAAAATATCTAAGGAAGTAAGTTCTCTAGTATTTACTAACTATTTCTTAAGCTATCTATAATACTAAGCTTTTTATTATCTTTCTAATAAGTAAAAGACCTCTTCTTATAAGCTTTTTAATATATTATATAAGCTTATATTCTTATTATAGGCTAAGCTTTCTCTAGTTAAGTTTAATATAGATAGTATACAAGTAGCGCTAGTAAGTAAGTAGTACCTCCTAAAATATACTAAAAATATAAAAAATACTTTCCTAGATCTTAACGTTAGCTATATAATATTAGCTATAAACCTAAGGATACTTTCTAATACCTTTAAATAGGCTTTTCCTTAAGTTAAAAAAGAATATATTAAGTACTTCTTAAGATAAAGTAGAATTATTAATACTTGTATAGAATTAGGTACTAAAACATTAATATCTAGTAAAAGATAGAACCTATTAGTCTAAGAATTTCAAAAGTTATTGTAATAGAGTTTAAGAAAGTATCCCTAGGTTTATAGATTATATTATGTCGCTAATGTTGAGATCTAGGAAGCTGTTTTTCGGCTTTTTTGGTGTGTTTTCTAATCTGAGCTTGTCTAGCCTTGGTGTCTTCGGCTTAGCGTAGTTTGTTTAACACTAAATTTGGCAGCAACTTCTGCGTATACAAAGTCTTCTCCTGGTCCTCGCGATTTGATTTCTTTAATTGCAGCTTGAATCGGGTCCATATTAGTGGAGTTATCGCGTAATGTAGAGAGGTGAGTTAGACTCAAGTTTGGTGTTCGGCGTGTATTAGGTGAACCAACACGCTGTCGCTGGATCTCCGAACTGCCCATCTCATTCAGCATCTGGATAGCGCATCATATCTGACACGAGTTGACGATGCGAGTTGACTGTTAGTTGCCTGCGAGTTGACTGAGTTGACTGCGAGTTGGCGATGCGTATTTATCACAGCTAGTTATCACAGTATACAAGTTGACGATACGAGCTACTACGAATGAACTGTATCGTCAAAGGCAACCCAGATAGGTACCCTGAACCTAACTAAGTATACAGGATCTCGACAAGTTAAGATTAGGACAGTTTGATAGGCTTTCTTAGTCATTAGTTCGTGTTTATTACTGGTCCGTTACAAGTTACCACGCAACAAGTTTTCGCGCGCACCCATTCGTCTCTACCTCCGCGTATATGTTCCGGCTGGGTTGAGCCAGCCATCCTCCTCACAACAGTCATCTCCTACTCATTCCTGGGCTCGATCGCTCGATCCTAACCACTTAACCGCCCCCAGCCCCAAAATCACTCGTCCGAGTGCCACCTTCATTCAAACATACTTTAATCTCATCCTTGACTGAAGGCGCATGCACCGACAAACCCCATCGGTGAATTTCATTTATCCATTCCATCAATTCTTGGGTAGCGAGAATACTCAGCTGACAATCTCCACCCTGTATACTTTGCATTGTACACCCGCCCCAAGTTTTGTCATCTGTACTTATAGGCTTAAGTTCCCACACCTCAAATACAGGACCAATGAAGGTGAGGCCGAAGTGGCGGAGCTGCTGCCAAGGGGTAGGCTTGAAACTTGGATATTTGTAGGAGTGATGGGCAGCACGGCGGTTGAGGCGGAAGCGGTTATACAGCGCTATCGAACCGGCGGCTGCAACCTGCTTAATGGCAATGTCGTCTGATTCGCCGTCGCGCTTGAATTCAATGGTGAAGTAGGGGCAGATTACGATACTGTCTTTTACGTATATTATACGTTTGACTTTGAAGAGCCACTTCGGGTTGAAGCCTTGGATGGATAGCCAGTAGGAGCAGTCAGGTCGGACATCCCAGCTCCATTCACTACCACTTGTACCTGCCGATAATCCGTTTAGGCACTGCGGAGGCTTTTGCCACATCCCAGAGCGATCGCAATTGGGCTGTAGAGTTGGGTTAACCATGCGCTCTATGCGGAATCGTTCGTCCCGCGCAGGCTGCTCTGAACGCCGCAGTCCTTTGAGCAAATTCTCCTTGGCAAAGGTTGCGTATTCCTCCTCGCATAGATTGCGCCGCCACATCTCCTGGTATTCGGCAGTTATCTCTGACAGTTGCTCATCGCTTGTGTCCAGCCAGATCTTAACATGTTCTAGACCCTCCAGACTGTAATAATTGCCATTGGGGGGAGGTGCCGTCCCGAAGTGCTCGAGGGCGTCTGCGACCAGATAGGTGGAGCGGTCAATGGTGATAGCGTGAGGGATGAGGACGGCGTCTTCGAAGCGCACATTGCGAGGGTCTATAGTATGAGTCTTTTCGGTTCGAAGGATGGATTTCAATTCAGAGGTTGTCTCTGCCTCAACTGTGCTCTCTGGTTCTGATGATGCTGGAGGAATATCCTGCCCCCCCTGCCTACCTGCGCCTCGTCCTCGTCCTCTACCACGGCCCCGGCCCCGCCCCCTCGGCGCAATGGGAGTAGAACTATGGGGGGTCATGTTCCTCGCGGCTGCCCACAAGCGCTCTGTTGCTTTGGGATCGGATGGAGGAGCTGGCCTCCACGCGGTGTGTTGCGACTTCTCCTGAGGCGTTGAAGCTTTCGGAGTCCTGTTGGAGATACTGTGTGGGTGGCTGGACTCTGTATTGACGACTTTGTCGAACGGCTTCCATTTGTTTGTCGATGGATGGGCGGTGAGTGCTTGGTGGCGTCGCACCAAGATTATATAGGGTTACCATAGTTACCACACAATTTTGGTACCGTATTGTGTACTAGAACTCAAAGGACTTTGTTCCTGCATGTAGAACAATCTATCAGCTGTGTATGCTCGTCGTAAAACTGGCTGGGGCGCGAGAAGAGGAGCACCTTTACCTTTACTCGTTGTAATGAGGCCGGGGTAGGTGTTAGATGAGAGCAAATCATATAAAGCTCAACTGGTTCAGGTTCCCTTGCTTAACCTGACTTTGGCGCAACCTCTTTGACCTCTCTCTTTCTATGGGTCGCCGTTTTGCCACAATAAGGCTCTGCGTGATGTGAAGGATGGACGACACGCCTACGCCTGCTTGGAAAACGAGGCTGCATGCAGCGGCTGAGCAGCAGCAAGTCAGGGCACTGGCCGGCCCACCATCTCTCCGGCCCGGTCCGCGCACGCCAGCCGGGTACACTAGAATCGCCGCTTTCGGCATTAGCACCGTCTCTGTCGTGAGGTCGCTGGTCCCCCTGAGAAGGTTACGAGCAGCCGTAGAGATGTCAGATTAGACCGTCGGTCCAGCGACAATTGAGCTGGCTGCAATAGTTGAGCACGCGCAGAGCCTCAATGTGTCAGATTTGATGTCGGATTTGATGTGCACAAAACTGATGTGATAAACTTGATTGATTCGGGTGATTGAATTGATTGATTGTATTTGGTTGGGTTGGGTTCCCCGGTCTATGTACTCATCTCGGGTTGAAACTCGGTGAGTTTCATGATTCAGTAGTGTATCGGTTCCCCGCACCTGGAATCTGCGGCGACGCATCAACTCAACTGCGGCAGACCAGCACTCGCGCAACGCACCAGCGCAGGCCAGAGAACTGAGGTCTGGCTCAGCAATCAACTATCAAAGGCAAGACTATCACATGAGTAGCAGCTATCATGAGTATGATGGCTCATTACGCCATGACCGGAGTGCACCTGTAATCTGCTGATTGGCTCGCTTAGCTAGTGGCGCACGTGCGCGCGCGCCCAATCGATCGCCATCTCGATTACCAGTGTCGGCAGCTCATCTGACTATGAAATAACCGAGGTTGAGATGGCGCCAAACCAGAACTGGCATACTAGCCGCTTTTAGCTGAAATTTTTTTTTCTCATCTCATCTGAGCTGAACTCCATAGTCAGATAAACTCCAGCCTTGCAAAATAGATTAACTCGACAGCTCATTTACGCCGTACAACTAGGCTGGCAAATGGGTTCGGGGTACCCGGCCCCGGGTAGGGGTTGGGTTGGGGTCGCACAGACCCCGGGTAGGGGTTAGGGTTAGGTCGCACGGACTCCGGGTAGGGGTTGGGGTAGGGTCGCATTAACCTGTAGTTGGGGTTAGGGTAGGGTCGCATTGACCTAGGGTTAGGGTTGGGGTAGAGGTAGTAGGAGCTTGGGTTGGGGTTAGGTTCGGGGTACCCATCTGGGTTGCCTTTAACGATACGTTTCATTTGTTAGTCAGCTTGTATCGTCAACTCGCATCATCAACTCGCAGCAGCTCGCATCATCGACTCGCAGCAGCTCGCATTATTAACTCGCAGCAGCTCGCATCGTTAGCTCGCATCGTCAGCTCGCATCGTTAGCTCGCATCGTTAGCTCGCATCGTTAGCTCGCAGCAGCTCAGTGTTAATTTATATACTGTGATAACTAGCTGTAATAAATACGCATAGTTAACTCGTAGTTAACTTGCATTTAACTCGCATTATTAACTTATCGTTAACTTACAGTCAACTTATATTGTTAACTCGTGTTAGCTGTAATAAATATGTAATACCTATTAGTAAATATTTAACTTAACATATAAAACAATAAATTTCTAGTTACTTAGACTTAAGGTAACCTAGTCTATACAACCCTAACCCTAACCTCTACCTAGAGTCTGTGCGACCCAACCCTAACCCCTACCTATCCTTGGCGCCAAGGATAGGTAGGGGTTAGGGTTAGGTCGCACGGACTCTAGGTAGTAGTAGGGGTAGTAGGAGCGCTAGGTTAGGGTTAGGTAGGGGTTAGGGTCTAACGTAAGCCTACTTAACCTCTACCTAACCTCTACCTATTTACTAGCCTATCTTTATATACTTTATTTACTTGTTATAAACTTATTTAATACCTAATAATACTATAATTTACTACTAGGCTATATAGTACTACCTCCTTATTGTTAGATGAGATGCGTAACTCAGATGCGCAACTCAGATGCGTAACTCGGAGCGCAATCCAGAGATACCGAAAAAGTGCAATCTTCCTAGCCTCCCCCTCTCCCTAAGCACGGCACGCTAGCCGACACGACCATAGGAGGCTAGGGAGCCAGACTATCACATACTAAACGGTTATTATAAGTATTATAGTCCATTACGTTATTGTCCGAACGGCACGGAGCCGAACCAATTCGGTAAAGATAGCGGCCCTCTACTAGCTGTACCGGGCAACCTCAGCAAACTGGGTAGATTTGAGTATATAGAGTAGCTGGGTTACAGAGGTTAGAGAGACAGAACGATTAATTAGTTAATTAGAGCAATCAATTACTGCAATCAATCAATCAACCATTTATCACATATATTTATCACATACCTGCTCAAATCTCCTCAATTAATTGATCTACCTAGCCGTTGCCAAAAAGCCTTTTTCGTAACCTCCATATCAGACCCCTAAAATCTGACACTTATACTAGCTTAGACTTTTCTAAATACTAGTATATTAATCTATAAGCTTATTAGACTATAGAGAACTATAATAGGATAATAAGCTAAGTATTTTATTATATTTAATAAGCTAATTGCGCTGTATTTATAGGTTCTTGCTAGTTTAGATAGTATAGGTAAACGACGCCGCACATCCTTACTATACAAAAACAACCTAGCGTAGTTCTAACTATAGCGTTTGTAAGCCTTGCGTATAGCTACGTGGCGCAGGCTTTCGCTTAGTAGCCTAAGCTAGGTGGTTAGGCATGGTCGTTGCGCGCCGATGCCGGCGTTGCAGCAGCGCATGTGGCTCAATTGCAGCAGCTGTGCGTGCAGCGCCTCTGCCAAGCGCTCCGGATATTACAAAATCTGACATTGGATTAGGAGCAGGCTGGTTTTCTTAAGGCCCCAGCGCTTGGCTCAGTCAAAGAACACCTCCCAGCATCAAACCGCAATCAGCTCTCGACAGCTATCGTGCAACTTTGAGATGTAGTGTAATGGATGACGATGCCTTATGCGAACGTTTTCGTGACATGGAGATACACCATCACGCCGGACCCTAGCTCCGCAAACCCGCCGTTGATCCCCTTGATGTCGTAATCGATACGTATCCCAAAGGGTAGCTGAATATCGCTTCAGCTCATTGGAGGGAAATATAATGAGTTAGGAAGCTATGCCGGAAATGAGGCTTATTACTTCTCTCAGCATCACTCGAAGTAAGTGAATAATTACTTCTTGCAATAGCATTTAAGCCTTTGGCCTCTTACGCTGCTCGCAGGTATAAGGGGGAGTTGACAATAACGGAAGTGGGCATGAGGGCGTAAGGTATTTAAAAAGAGAATTCCAAAAACAACACACGACCAAAAGAATGCCCAAGAGCGATAACATTCCCACAAATAGCAGTACAGCTCGGGCGATACTCCGGAGGAAGCCAGAAAATTTCACTCGAAGCCCAACGGATCCACTGCTTCTCAACAAATATACCGTATGAAGTGCTCGTCTGGGAAAGATCGCCGCTTGTGGAGAGAGATGTGGTATCTAAAATGCCCTTATCAGTTTGAATGAACATCCCATCCCAAGAGAACGAAAGGGCGTGAACAACCATGTTGATCTCAAATGCCTGTAACACCGCTCCCGTGGCAGAATCCCACAGTTTGACCACCATGTCGTATGAGGCCGATGCCAGGACCTTGCCATTTAGAGAGAATGCCACAGCATTGACCGAGCCCCAGTGACCTTCGAGTGCCTGAAACATCGTTCCCGTTCTGGCATCCCAAAGCTTGACCGTCCTGTCATCCGATGCCGACGCCAGCACCTTGTTATCAGGTGAGAATATGACGGCTCTGACTGAACGTGAATGACCCTCGAGCGTCTGCAGCATCGCTCCTGTGTTGGCATCCCACAGCTTGACTGTTTCATCGTCCGACGCAGACGCTAGCACTTTGCCGTCTGGTGAGAAGGCCACGGCCCTGACTGAATGTGAATGACCCTCGAGCGACTGCTGCATCGCTCCCGTGCCAGCATCCCAAAGCTTGACCGTCCTGTCATCCGACGCCGACGCCAGCACCTTGCCATTGAGCGAGAATGCCACGGCATTGACAGAATCTGAATGGTCCTCGAGCGTTTGTAGCACCGTTCCCATACCGGCATCCCATAGTTTTACCTTCTCGTCATCCGCTACCGACGCTAGCACGCTGCCGTCTGGCGAGAAGGAGATAGCCCTGACCCAGTTCGAGCGGCGTTCGAGCGTGTGCAACATCATTCCGGTTCCGGAATCCCACAACTTGACCGTCCTGTCGCTCGATGCGGACGCCAACACCTTGCCGTCTGGCGAGAAGGCAACGGCCCTGACCCAATCCGAATGACCCTTAAGCGTCTGCAGCACCGCTCCTGTACCGGCATTCCATAGTTTAACCATGTCATCATCCGCTGCCGACGCTAGCACTTTCCCGTCTGGCGAGAAAGTGACGGCCCTGACCGATGCCGAATGGCCTTCAAGTGGGTGTAACGTCGTTCCTGTTTCCGGATCCCACAACTTAACACACCCATCGCTCGATGCAGACGCTATCATTTTGCCATCTGGTGAAAAGGCCACGGCCTTGACCCAATCCGAATGGTCCTCGAGCGTCTGTAGCACCGCTCCTGTACCGGGATCCCATAGCTTAACTGTCTTATCATCGGATGCCGATGCTAGCACCTTGCCGTCCAACGAAAAGGCTATGGTGTTAACCCACTCCGAATGGCCCTTGAGCACCTGTAGTACTGTTCCAGTACTGGCATCCCAGAGCTTAACCGTTTTATCGCCAGATGCTGACGCCAGTACATTTCCGTCCGGCGAGAAGGCCACAGCGTAGACTGAATTTACATGGCCTCTGAGCGTCTGCAATATCACTCCTGTGCCAGCATCCCACAACTTAACCGTCTCGTCGTCCGACGCAGACGCTAGCACTTTGCCGTCTGGTGAGAAGGCCACGGCTCGGACCCAATCCGAATGGTCTTTAAGCGTTTGCAGCATCGTTCCCGTACCGGCATCCCAAAGCTTGACCGTCTTGTCGCCTGATGCCGACGCCAGCACTTTGCCATCTGGGGAGAAAGTGACGGCTCTGACCGAACGTGTATGGCCTTCGAGCGTCTGCAACAATGCATTCCAATTTTCTTCTACTTTTGGCAATCTTTTTATCCGACGAGATATCCCGCCTATAAATTGCTTCTTCACTACACTCGTGATTGGTGCGAATACAAGCGCACTATAGTATATTTGTAGTGGAGCGTGCTCGATCACTGGTTGGTTATATAGCGCGAATCGCTTCATGTCATTGATAAACGCGTATAAATCGGGACAATCGCTAGTCTGAATGATGGTGAATAGGATAAATTTCCATGAGCTGCAAGGTATGCTTACAAGAGCAATTGATTCTAGAGAATTGATAGCATAAATCCCTTCAGAGACTTTCCGCATCCAACTCAGTGCTTCTATCCAGTGAAGAAAATGTTCCTTTAGGTATTTGTGCACTTGATCGTTGTCGCAAAGCTCAGCGCTGCTCTTCCGAACGTGCTGAGCCCAGTACAAGCATGCATACTGCAGCTCTGGAGGAAGGCTTCGCTCAACTTGGCTTCTCTCCATGTCGGCGACAAGCATGCTGGGGTCATCCACGCCACAGATGTCTTGCTTGAGAGAGGTGGCCATAAGTTGGATGCAGTTGTCTGCTAAGATCTGATGCGCCTGTTTCTCATCTACCCATAAGCTGTCGTCGCCGCATCTCTTTGGGTTGAGTAGAAAGTCGCGGAAGGAGGGGTGGTGCAGACGCACTGGCTGGTTCGGTTTCTGTGGGACGTCTAGGATAGAGTGCAGCTCATACAGCGTTCGATGCACATCCTCTGCAGGAACGCAGAGGAGCCGAGCCAGCGAAGATGCAGACAGTGGCGATTGCAGAAGCACGATGGCTCCGAGTGCCTCTCTTATTCGTGTGTACCGTTTCTTCCTTTCCTGCTTCCTGTATCTGCGAGCGGGACTCTTGAGCACGGTGAGGTATATGCTGTCCAATCGCTGTTCAGGCAGGATCTCGACGTGCTCGTCTGCGCAAGAATCTTCGCTAGATGAGCTGTCATTTGGCGAGCTGCTGTCCGCAGAGGAGCTGTCCTTGAGAACAGCGCGCAGTCGTTCAGCAACAAATTGTCCGCCTTCGTGGATAAAGCGACAGGCGGTGGCGGCCCAGATAAACAGACCGCTGGCACTCTGCACTAGCAGCCTAATGGCCTCTATACCCGGCCAGTCGTCCGTCTGGTAGCATTCTTTAGCGATGATCCCGAGGTGGTACTGAAGGAAAAGGCTTATATCGTGCTCGATAACCGACGGCGAGATGTCGTGCAGCACGACGTCCTTGTGCTCTGTGCCTGCTACCCGCGCGAACTCATGACGGATCGGCACTTCCGGCCTGCTCGTCAGCAACACCCGCAGCCGGACACCCGTCAACGACGACCGCGCTTCCGCTAGCAGCTGCACGACGATGCGGATGTTATTGTCGCTGTCGCACTCGTCGAGCGCATCCACAACCAGAACCAGTGGGGCTGGGCAGCCGTTGTCGCCTAGCTTCGACAACGGACCAAGGACAAGGTGGTGCCACTGGTCGCGCAGAGACTGGTTAGCAATGTCGTCGCGCTCAGCTACAGCGTCACTGATGTGCTGCCGCGACGCTGGCACGTTGTGCGCGAGCTGCACCGCGATGCTTGTCACAAACTTGCCGGCGTGGCCAACGTCGCCGCCGCCGCGCGAGAAGAAGAAGCTCGCAGCTAGACGCTTCTCCTCAAAGTACCTGCGCGCCACCGTCCGCGCGACAGTCGACTTGCCCGTGCCGGCTAGGCCGCTCAGCCAGAAGATGCACCGCTCATCTTGGCTATCCGCCCAGCTGTGCATCTCATCGAGGAGAGCGACGCGCGTGTCGGGGAGGCAGGCAGGCTCGTGCTGCTTCGCAAACGAATTGAAGGGCGCGTCTTCGGCGCGCGGGAGACGACCGAGCGTGTTGTCGGGTCCTGCTTGAGGTGTCTGCTTAGCGCCCCGCTTCTTCCTCTTGATAGCCTGACGGCCCACGGGCGGTTCCGCAACGTACCAATGTGGACAGAGCCGTTAATGCTATTAGCTTGGACGCTGGAGTAGGCGTTGCCGAACGCTATGTTAGATGTCGTAGAGGCCATGGCATCGCTACAGAAGAGCATGCGCCAACGGTTTTGTGTCTACAGTGATGGCCTGCGGTGCAGCGCCTCCTTGGCCTTAGCCTGGCAGCCTTCAGCATGCAGCCTGCAGCCTGAGGACCCCGAACAGTCGCTTATGAGGTCCACGGCTGGGCCAAGCACGTGCATACGCCTCATCGTCAGCCGGCTCGCTCCGTCCGCCTCGCGGTGGCTCTTTAACGTTAATCGCACCCTAACAATAAACACATTGTACAGAGTAACCTTTGCTATTATTTCTATTGCTAACTCGCTACTAGGTACAACACGATACCTTACAATTATCCGATATGTATGTCGCTGTGAATGTCTCTGCCCTGTATGCCGCGTTTATTATTGCCGAACGTCATGTTTGTTATGTTTGACGATTGCTGAGGTGTAGACTACTCTGTAGTCGGCGCGCTGCTGGTAGTGTCTGCCGCGGGGATCCTAGATAGTAGCCCTTTAGCATACGCTGCTGCTGTAGCTGCTGCGTAGTTCTACTAGCCCTTGTTCTTGTGCGAGTCTGTATAGTCGCAGATGCCCTGAACAACTACGTACAGATATTCGTCTATTACTCTAGCAGCTTCTATCTTAAAGTAGATAATATTGTGCTCTCGCTGCACTCTGTTGCGCTTGACGGCGGATATTCGCAGCTAATTGCTTAACGCAATATTACTAAAGTAAACGGATGGCTCGTTAACTAGTTAAGTAGCTCTATCTCCTTAATTAGATTAAGAGTTAATATAGTTAGCATCGCAGTATACTTTATAGTTATTAAGCTTAGTACCCTTATACTCGTAAGTATCTTTAAAGAGCCTATTATAACTAGGACCTAGGTTGTTGTACTAGTACTATTACTCCTTGTTAAGCTTAAGACGCAACTACTTTAGGACCTCTATAATGTTTATCTAGGACTAGCTATCTATGTAGAAGTTATTAACTATAGCTATTAGGTTGCTAGGAACACTATTAGTGCGTCCGCGATAATTTAGTTGCCTTTAGCCCTCCTACGCGCCCTTGTTATACTATAACACCTCGCTATAGTTACTTTAAGGAGAGCTAACTACTACGTCTCTAAGTATAATTTCTAAGACTGTACTAGCTAGTCTATAGTAAGGTACGCCGCTAGCAATACTAATAAGGAGAAAGTACTTAATATTAGGAAACCTAGCGTATATCTTCTTAGTAAGGATTATAGTACTACTTAGTCCTATCTTTTACTATATACTAATAACAACCTTGTATTTTCTAATCTAACTACCTAAGTAGTATACGTTCTAGTACTAGACCTCCTCTTATAGGAACTCTTTATCTAGTACTAGCCTTATAGCCTCCTATTAGATTTAAGGGGCTTGATATAGAGGTTGCTAAAAAGGCTTTTTAGTAATAGCTAGGTAGATTACTTAATTAAAAGAGTATAAGTAAGTATGTAATAAATCTCTATAATTAATTAATAATTAATTAAGTAAGTTCTTAGTTATTCTATCTACTTCTATACTTCTCTTAATATCCTTAAGATTCTTAGCTTACTTAGGCCTCTACTAAAGCGAGCCTTTATTTAGGTTAAGTTTATTAAGTATTAGCTAAAGAAGTACTTATACAAGAGTACTACCTTAGTTAAAGTAGGCCTTTATATAGGATATACTACTTTATATACTAGCGCCTACCTTAGCTAAGTCTAGATATACCTAGAGTCTACTAGTTTACTAGCTTAGCTACTAGTATAATACTAGAGTTAAGCCTTACTATAGTTAAGGTTACTT
>JALNQK010000347.1:0-19233 GCA_028458525.1 Ophiosphaerella herpotricha
ATCTAAGTACCTATTTAAGCTTATCTATATATTTAAATAGAACCTAGTTAAATATACCTTTATAGTTAAGCTCTTTTGTATATTTACAACTGTAATAGACTGTATAGTTATTTTTATCCTAGGATTTCTTATTTCTTAGGTAAAAGTACTAAAACAATACTTACTACCTACTATATCTAGTATATAGAGACTTTACTCTTAACCCTTAGCTTTTAGACTAGGTACTAAGAAAGAGTCTTAAAAACTCTTCTATCTATTTGCCTAAGAATAACTTATAGAGTAGAACTATAAGATCTTTCTTTATTATTTTAATAGCCTTTGTAAATTTTTCCTATTTCTACTAAGATTAAATTACTATAGGGGTAATAGAAAACGTTAGTTTAGTATACTCTACTTCTAGGTTCCTATTAAAGTATACTAGTACTATAAGTCTAAACTTACTATATAAGGAATTTTCCTCTATAGTATTAGAATTAGAGTCTTTATTATTATATATCCTATTACTATAGCCTATATACTCTTCTAAGTAAGTAGCTAGGCCTATATAATCTACTTTATTAGATATAATACTATCTTATTCTATCCTATTAGAAAACGTCTATATATAGTATTGTATAAGAAAGGGATATAAAGTAGCCTACTAGTAGTAGTTCTTTATAGACCTATAGTACCTCTATAGGGACGTAGTAGTAACTTAGCTATAATTAACTATTTGCGTCTTTCTAACTATAACTAGTAAGTAGTTAAAGTAGGTATAGTATATAGTTATTACTAAAAAGCCTTTTCTTAGTATATTTAGAATTAGTTGTAGTAGTAATTAAGTCTCTTAGCTAACAAAAGCCTAAGGCTAACAGAAACTTAATAAGTTAAAGGTTAAGAGGGGTAAGAGAGTAGTAAAGTAGGGGCGTAGTACCCTCTATATATATTAAATAAAAAAATAGCACTAGTAACTAGTACTAGGTAATAATAATAAGTAAGGTAAAAGTAAGGTAAAAGTAAGGTAAAGGAGAGTTTACGTAATTGCGTAAATATTTACCGATATACAGCGCTTGCTAAGACGTAGTAATTACTAAGACGTAGTATTTTTTAAGATATAGTATTTACTAAGTAAGAGAGGAAGTATAAGTAAAAGTAAAAGTAGGTATAAGGGTTACTCTATATATAGAAGTATATAACCTACCTACTTAATATAAAAAAAGCTTTTTCTAAATAAGTATATATACTCTATTATAATAGAAGAGATTAAGCTTAGAAATAGGTAAGAGATAGTTATTAATTTATATCTATATCGAGAGCTAAGATCCTTATATAGCTACTAGCTAGCCTATAAGGGCTTAGTTTACTATAGGCGTCTAGCTAATCTATTAATAGCTATTACTATAGCTTATATTAGTAAGCTTTACTATACCTATAATATATAAGGTACTATATAGCTAGGTTTTATATATATAGTAGTATAATAAATTTATTAACTATTATACTATAATATAATTATAATTAATATTCTAATCTACTCTAATTATATAGGGTTAATATACTTAAATTAAGGTATAGTATCCTTATATATATATTATAAAAAAGCCTTTTTTAAAACGCGTATAGGTACAATCTATAATATAATATCTAAGTAAGCTAGTACAAGTTATTTAGTAAGTTAGAGTAACTATTATAATCCTAGTAGATTTAGGTATAGTTAATAGCCTTATATAGGCGTTTCGAAAAAGGCTTTTTTATAATATATATAATAACTTTATAGTTAACTATAAGCCCTAGTAGTTATATATACAATATATATTATCTACTATATATATTTTAAAAAAGGCTTTTTTATAATATGTATAATATCCTAATAGTTAACTATAAGCCCTAGTAGTTATATATAAAATATATATTATTTAATATAGGTATTTTGAAAAAAGCTTTTTTATAATACGTATAATATCTTTACAATTAACTATACTATTATTTATATTTATAAGGTATAGTATATAAGGCGCTAGTATTGTATTAGCTCTATCTAATACGCCTAATCTAAAAAGCTAGTAAATTCGCTGTTATACTCTAATAATATACTATAGTTAGTAGGTATATTAGGTTATAAGGGCTAGTCTATCTTATTACCTAAGTTCCTACTTGCGCGCGTATTTATGTAGCTAGACTCTTCTCTAATCTAGTATTTAATATTATCTAGGAAATCTATTAGGTTATAAAGATAGTCTAGATAATTTATATAGAATCTAAGCTATACTATAAGTAATAGGATATAGCTAGGTAGCTACTTATTAGATTTAGTTAGTATAACCTATCTCCTAGTAATTTTATCTCCTTCTAGTTTACCTATAGCTTTATTTTTTCTAGGTATTCTATTATAGATAGCGTATACTTTAACGTTAATATAGGAAAATTTTAGAAATATCTATTTTATTTTTAATAATTAACTCTTAAGCCTCTATCCTACCTAAATAGCCTATAAATTATACTTAGAGCTCTTTAATACTATAATAGCCTTATTATAGTTATAGTAAAAAATAGCTTGTATATAATATACTACTACTTTAGGAAGAGTTTAATTAAATACTACGATATAGTATTCTATAGGAGTAAGCGTATAACCCTTTATATTATAAAGTATAGCTATAATTTCCTTATATTTCCTAATATAGTTAGTATTCTTAGCCTAATTTAGTTATTAATAGGTAGGCTAGAAGAGAGAAGATATCCTTCTAGTCTAGCTATTATCTACCTATAATAGAAAATATTTAGATACGCCTTTTAACTTTATAAATACTATCTATAGATATTTATATATATTTATACCTCTAGTACTAAGAATACTATATAGTAGCTTAAATAATATTACTTCTAAGCTAGCTTTTACTTCTTCTAACTAACTACTAAGCTTATTAAAGTTACTAATATAGATAGCTTTACTAATATAGGTATACTACCTAGTAAAAACCTCTTCCTATAATATAATATTATAGGCCTATATATATATTTAAGAGAGGATAGTATATAAGTATCTAAATTTATTATTACTTAGTTTAAATATAGCTATAATTATATTAATCTCTTTATAGGTATACTCTTGTATCTAGCTTTCTTAAGTAGTAGCCTAAAGTACTATACTTAGTATATTTAGAGTAGTATAGATAGTATTTATATTAACGTCTAGGTTTAGATATTAACTAACGTTAAAGCTTAGATATAGGAGGTCCTAATTACCTAGCTTAGAGTTAAGCTATATTATTCTATACTACTCTATAGCTTACTATAGATTAAGACCTTATCTATAGTAGAGAGTACGTATTAGCTATAGTAAGTTATACTAGAATATATTAGAGAAATAGCTTTTTACCTACTACTTACTAAGCTATAAACTAAGGTATTACTATAGATTTTAATAGCCTAAAGAAAACTATATAAGCCTTGCTATAGCTATTACTATAAGACTATTAAGCTCTTAGTTAGCTAATAGTATTATCTAGTTTATACCCTTTTGTAGTTTTACAGCTATAGTAACGTATTTAAGTACTATAAGCTAGTAATTAGCCTTAGCTATTTAGAATTAGTTTATATACTTAGTAGTTATAATAGTTTGCCGGCTATAGTACCTATTAGTAGACTTACCTAGGTGCGTAGTAATTGCAGTTAGAGTGCAACGTAAATAGGTGCAGGTGTTAGGTTAACTGTTAATAGGATAAAGTACAATAATAATTCTAAATTATAGATATTAAGAGTATATTACTCTAGGTTAAAGATTAGGATTAATAATACTATCCTAATAATACGTATTATATTAACTATATACCTTATAGCTTTGTACTTTGTAGTTACTAAGAACTACAAAGTACTAAGTTAACTTTACGCTTTGTATTTGCTAAGAACTACAAAGTACTAAGTTAACTTTACACTTTGTATTTGCTAAGAACTACGAATTACTAAGTTACTTTCTTACGTGTCCTAGTTATATTCTACGTTACTATCCTATACGAGCTCCTTAGACTTATAGCCTATTAGTATGTTACTCCTTAGTAACTTAGGTTCTATTAGTTTAAATTTATGTATAGGGTTATAACCTATAATACTATCTCCCCTTCTATATTCTTTAGGGTCTATATTATTCTGTTCTAATACTAAGTTATTAGCTTATCTAATCTATCTAGTTCCTTCTAGTATATTCCTTATACCTTCTCGTTCTACTATTAACAAGCGTACTCTAGTTACTTATATTTGTCTAAATAGTATAGAATTTATACCTTACTCTTGTTGTTTATCTAAGGGCCTTTACTATATTATTTCTTAAAAGGATAGTAAGGCTTATAAGGCGTGTATTAATACTAACGTATAGTATTATTATTTAAATCTAGGGGTATCTATAGTAGAATGTATATACTTAATTATAATTCTTGTATCTAGACTTATATCTTCTAGGGCGAGCTATTAACTAGGTTTAAGAACAATTATCTACGTAAATTACTAAGGCTAAGGCTAAGTATAAGTAGGTCCTTGTTTAGATAGCTAAAATCTCAAGTAAGCTAGTAGGAAATTAGGCTTATCTTACTTGTTTTTGTAGGTTAAAGGCGCACAATAATAAACAGTCCTCTACTTAATCTTACGCTCTTAAGGCTAAGTTAGATATCTTAGAGGCTAAGGAGGTATATTTGCCTTCTCCTTAGGGGTCTCCTCCTATTATTAGTACAGCCTCCTCTAGCGTCTCCCTATCTATTCTATATAGTATTTGTCCTCTAGGAAACTTTAATAGGTTTCTTAGTTTACTATAAGGTAAGTTACTTAACTTTAACTTTAGAAGTCCTCTAGTAACTTAGGGTAATTAAGGTTTTCTTCTAGTTCCTATATATATTCCTATAGCTTTCTATTTTTATCTACTCCTAACTATTTAATTAGGTAGTAGTTTTTTTTATTTTAGAGTTAGTATCCTATAATCTCTTAGGCTTTATACTCTTTTTATTCTCTATATATATTAGCTTTATAAACTGTTAGTTTAGTATTCTATAGTACCTTTTTAAGTAGTAAAATATAAAATATAGAGTATATTTTTATTCTCTTTAGTAGTTTCAATCTATATATAACTAGTATTACTTATTTCTTGATTTTGTATAGTCTAATCTTTATATAGTCTAATTTTAAGCTTAGTCTTTTAGTCTTAATATTCTTTCTTTGTAACTATACTTTTTCTTCCTCCCTAAATTAGGGTCCTTCTTTGTATTTTTAATTGTAGTATCTTATTATTTATTTCCTTAGGAATTTAGTATCTTCTTTTAGTTATTCGTGTATATCCTTAATTCTATCTGTAGTTTTTTGTCCTTGTAGGTTCTATAATCTTATATCCCTTAGTATTTAATATATAGTTAGTTTAAATCTATAATTTGTAAAGAATAGTAATATTCCTATTACTATATTCTTTAAGCTATTGTAGGCTAGTTGTACTATTAGTAGTAGTACTACCTAATTGTTTTAGTTATAATTAAGGTAGTATCTTAGGTATTACTCTACTATCTAGTTTATTTATTCTAATTATCTATCTATTTATAGGTAGTATCCTGTAGATATACTATATTTAATTCCTAGTAAGGATATTATAGTATTCTATATACTAGATATAAATCTAACATCTCTATCTATAATAATCTTATCTAGTACTCTATATTATCCTATAACTAAGTCTATAACCTAGTATATAGCTTCCTTTACGCTACTCTTTTCTTTATATAGTTAGAAGTACGTATACTTTATTAGTTTGTTAACTATTATTAAAATACTATTATATTTAATTCCTAAGATTAGGTCTCTTAACTTTAGTAGTCTAGTAATAAAATCTATTATAATAACTCCTTATAGTTATTCTAGTACTTCTACTAGTTGTAGTATCCTATATAGTATATATCTATTATATTTATTCCTTTAGTATTCTATATAGTCTTTTAATACCTATATTACTATTTGTCTTACCTTAGGTATATAGTAGTCTCTTAATAGTCTTTCTAGGGTTTTCTCTATTCCTTAGTAGCTATATGCTAGTAGTTTGTAGAATTGTCTTATAAATTCTTGTTATATTTTAGCTAGTATATATATTTGTCTATATTCTATTTAGAATCTATTTTCTATTTCTTAGGTACTTAGGTCCTTCTTAGTTTCTTCCTTAATCTATTAGTCCTATTTATTTCCTATTATTTCTAGGTTTGCGGCTGCTTTAGGTTTGTTTATTTCTAGGTGTCCTTGTTTGTTTTTAACTAGTATAGTTCCTTTAGCTTTAACTTCCTTTTGCAAGTCTAGTCTTCTACTTAGTACGTCTATAAATGTATTTTCTAATCCCTTTATATAGATTATATTAAAATTAAATATTATAAGATACTCCTACTATCTAGTATATTATTATATTAGGTCTTTATTTGTTATAAACCCTATTAGGTTCTTATAATTAGTATAGATTTATATCTTGTATTTAGCTCCTTATAGATATACCCTCTATTGTTTAAGTACTTTATATATTACTAGTATCTCCTTGTTGTAAATAGGGTAATTTATTTCTACTTCTATTATTTATTTTAAAAAGTATTCTACTAGGTACTTATTTCTTATAGTTAGGTCTTCTTGTTGTAGGGCTATACTATATACTAAGTTTAAGGCGTCTGTATTAACTATTAGTAGTAGTTCTAGGTTAAATATTCTTAGAACTAGGTCTTCTCTAAATTTTTCTTTTATAGTGTTAAATACCTTCTTATATTCTTCTATTTACTTAAAGAGTATATTCTTCTTTATTAGTCTTGTTAGTAGCTTTATAAGTTCTAACTATCCTATTATAAACTTTTAGTAGAAGTTTGCAAGTCCTTAAAATTATTAGATCTCTGTAATATTCTTTAGTGTTAGCTATCTAATTATAGCGTCTATTTTCGCTAGGTTAATCCTTAGTTATCCTAGTTTAATAATAAATCCTAGGAAATTAGTTTTTCTTGTATAGAATTTATATTTCCTTATTTTAAGAAATATCTAGTTTTCTACTAAGAGTTCTAGTATTTTGTATACGTATTTTACGTAGTCTTCTTTATTCTTAGAGAATATTAGGATATTATCTAGGTATATAAATACAAAGATATCTAGGTATTCTTATAATATTATATTAATCCTTTCTTAGAATATAGCTAGTATATTAGTTAATCTAAAGGGTATAACTTAGTATTTATATAATCTATATTATATTCTAAATACTATTTTCTATTTATAGCCTTTTACTATTTAGATCTAGTAGTAGGTGTTCTATATATTAAGTTTTGTAAAGATTTTAGCTTTACTTATCCTGTCCTGCATCTTATCTATACGAGGTAGGAGATATTAATTCTTGTTAGTTATTGCGTTAGTTCTTCTAAAGTCTACGCAAAATCTTTTTTCCTTTATTCTTTTCTTATCTGCGAAGAGGGTTCTATAGGCTACTAATAAGCTTAATTGTTGTATCTATTTGTTTTAGAGTACTATCTTAATATACTCCTTTTTAATCTTTGCTTTATCCTCTGTTTTTTAATATACTAGGCTCTATCTTATAGTTTTACCTTCTTCTAGTTTTATCTTTAGATCCTATAGTTTATACGTTAGTTAGTAGTTCTCTAGTTCTATTAGGGGTTCTTCCTATTTCTTATATTCTTCTAGAAATTTTCTTATATATCTTTCTATACTTACTTATAATATATCTCGTTTGTATATAATCTTTCTTGTTTTCTAATTAATTTAGGGGTTTATTATTTTTAACTATAGTATTCCTAATATTACGTCTTAGTACTTGTTAAGTTAAGTTACGTCTATAATCAAGTTACGAATTTCTAGACCCTATACTTCTAGTATTAAAGGTTTAGTCTTAGAGCTAACTAGTTCTTAAAATAGTAGTCCTTCTATTATACTTAACTATTGTAGGTATTTCTTTAGTACTTGTTATATACTCTATTGTTCTACAAACTTTTTTTATATAAAGTTTTAGGTAGCTCTACTATCTACTATAATTTAGATTTTCTTTCTTTAGTAATAACCTTCTATAGTTATATATAGTCCTTTTATTCCTTAAAGTATCTCCTTCTTAGGCTAGTACTTTATTTTAACCTTTTCTTTTATATGTTTAGAGTATTTGTTTTATATATATTTATACTAAGGCTTTCCTTGTACGTATTCTTTAGATAGTTTATATCCTAGTTCTAATACTAGATATCCTTTTTAGATTTTTACTAGTTACTATCTATAGACTTCTTCCCTTTTAATAACCTTTATAAGGTTTTAGTTATTATTTCTTTTTAGCTATACCTTATTTCTATCTTTAGGTATCTTATATATTTAATAGCCTATCTCTATATAGGATACTTAAGTAATCTTGTAGTATATAAGGTAATTTAATTGTACTCTTATATTATCCCCTTCTCTATACTTATCTTTCCCTAGCCTATCTTATACTAAGATATAGTACTTTACTAGTTTGTTCTATATATAGGCGTCTTCTAGCTATTTTATTTTCTTTACTAATTAGGTCTATTCTTCTTGTATAGGTATATCTCCTATAGCTACTATATTTATCTCTATCTAGTATCTAAAGGATATAATCTTTATTTCTTTTAGAAAGCGTAACTTCTATTTGTTGTATACTTCTTCTATTCCTAATATTAGTCTTTATCTTAATAGGAATCTCTTATCCTATACTAGTTTCTCTAGTTTAGAGTTTTCTTAGCCCTCTATACTAGAATCTCCCTAATTCTCTATACTAGAGCTTTCTTCTTCTAAAGTATCTTCTTAATCTTCTTTTATTATCTATAATAGAGTTAGGAGTCCTACTCCTTAGGTTATTACTTCTAATCCCTTATCCTAATCCTTGTAAGTTTCTTCTACTTATTTCTAGACTTGTTCTTTTATTACTACTATTCTATCTCGTTTCCCTTGTAGAAACTATCTTACTCCTTATTTTGCGTAGATATATACTAGGTATACATCTTTGTAGTAGAATATCTAATATAACCCTTAGTAGTTTTCTTAGCTAGCTACTACTTTCTCCTATAGTTCTTCTATATATTTAGAGTTCTTTTCTATCTTATTTATTTTTAACTATATCTCTTTTTTTTTTTTACTTTAGTAGTCCTTTGTAAAGTGTCCTTTCTTTCTATAGTTATAATAGGTAAGGTCTTTCTTACCTTCTTTCTTCTTACTTTAGTAATCTTTTACGTAGTACCTTTTCTTTTTGTAGTTATAGTACTTAAAGTCTTTCTTTTTACCTTCTTTGTTAGTATCTAGGATTATTAGATCCCTATAGTCTTACGTGTTTCTTGTTTCTTTATATTAGTTCTTTCTCTATTCTTAGAGTTTATTATTAACCTAGATTACTTGTACTTTTATAGCCTTAAGTATTTATACTCTTTCTATTTAAATTATTTTGTATTGTATTTTACTTTTTAGTCCCTCTTTAAACCTTACTATTAGGGCTAGTTTGCCCTACTCTATATTTATAGACAGTTATTTAAATATTAATATATACTCTAGTACTCCTTTTATTTATCTTAGGCCTATAAGTTTTTCTTTAGCCTATCTTGTAATATTAGTATCTCTAAATACTACTTTAAGTCTTTTAACAAATTGTTTATAGTTGCTAAATATTATTACTATTGTTTCCTTTTACTATTTAGGTGTGTTAAGCCTATAGTCTAACTAATATAGGTTAAACTACTTTATTACTTTATCTTTAAGGTATATTCCTATATATACAACCTTTTTTTCTTCTATGTTAAAGTGTTCTGCTTGTATATCTAGATATAGTATTGCTGCTACTAGGAAGGGTTGTAGGTTCTTCCTTTCTCTATTAAACTTCTTAAGTTCTAGTATTTTAGGTAGCTTCTTTGTTGTGCTTGTTCCTAGGCAGCCTGTAATACCTTTAATTCTTTCCTAATCCTTAGCTATAGCCCTTACTTAGTTTTTGTTCTAGTTAATATAACTCTTTAGTTTATTGTTTTATTTAAAGAGTTTCTTAATTACTATCCTTATTTATTTTCTATCTTTATAAAGACCTTTTAAGATCTCCCTAATATTTCTAAAGTTTGTATTATCTAACTTGTATAACTTAAGGAGTTCTTTTTCTATAGATATAGCTATTATTGTTACGTAGCTTAGACTGTGCGCAGCTTACGCTTTGCTCTCTAAAGTAATAATTATTAAAGTGTAATAGTTTACTAGCTATAGTACTTGTTAGTAGACTTACCTAGGTATGTAGTAATTGTAGTTAGAGTGTAACGTAAATAGGTATAGGTGTTAGGTTAACTGTTAATAGGACGAAGTACAATAATAATTCTAAATTGTAGATATTAAGAGTATATTACTCTAGGTTAAAGATTAGGATTGATAATACTATCCTAATAATATATATTATATTAACTATATACCTTATAGCTTTGTACTTCGTAGTTGCTAAGAACTACGAAGTACTAAGTTAACTTTGCGCTTCGTGTTCGCTAAGAACTACAAAGTACTAAGTTAACTTCGCGCTTTGTATTCGCTAAGAACTACGAATTACTAAGTTACTTTCTTACGTATCCTAGTTGTATTCTACGTTACTATCCTACACAAGCCCTTTAGACTTATAGCCTATTAGTATATTACTCCTTAGTAACTTAGGTTCTATTAGTTTAAATTTATATGTAGGGTTGTAACCTATAATAGTAGTAAGGACCTAGGAGTTTAGGTATACTATAGAATTACTAGTATTACTCTAGTCTAGATCTATATCTATACCTAGATTCTCTAGTAGAGTATAGAATAGGTTGTATTGTATCTTCTACTCTTATTAGTCCCTAAATAAAGGAGGGTCCTATTATTCTAGTAGTATAATAACGCGTTCCTTTAAATTCTATAGATGTATTTAAAGTAACTTAGGATCTAACTTACTAGTCTACTAACTCTAGCCTAACTACTTAGTAGCCTATATATTAAGATTTTCTATAGAGTAACTAAGGGCTTTAAAGGCCTTAGCTTAAAATAGATAAGAGCTTTTTAGCTATAAAGTATATTATTCTTTAATAATATTATAGGCTTTATATAATCTAAGACTACCTAAGTATAAGTTATTTAAAGGCCTTGTATTTACTATAATAGATCTAGCTTGTATACCTACCTATAGGTATATAGTAATAGTTACTAATTATAGCGATTTACTATAATAATTAAATAACCTCGTTGCCTAATCTAGGTTATATTGCTATTTCCTAAGTAGGGTAGAGCCTATCTACCCTTAAATATAGCGTTTAGATCCTAGGTCTAGCTAAAAGTACTCCTTATCTAAATATTCTTCTTACTAGTATTAGTAGAAGTTAGTTATAAACGCGTTGCGTATAATATTAAATAGTACCTTAGATATACTAGAAAGTTTTATACTATATCTAGATATAATAAGCTTAGGTTTAGTAAACGCGTCTAGAGGTAGAAGAGTATCTAATATATTATCTACTAGGGAGAGAATAGTATCTTATAATAGAGTAAAGAGGTAATAAGGTATAATTTATTTAGTATTAATCTAATTTATATAGTATTCTTGTATAGAGAACTTAGTCTTTATTTTTAATTTTGTCTAGATTTCTTTAAATAATACTAGGTAGTAGTATCTTAATCTATCCCTATATATATTAGCTAGCGCTAGTACTATAATATAGTCTATCTATAAAGCTATAGTATAATTATCTAAATACTAGGATATAGAGCTTACCTAATTACTATATTTATTTGTATAGTACTATAGTATATAACTAAAGAAAATATATAACCTCTAAGGTCTACTAGAATATACTAGTATATATTTATTATTAGTAAAGTTAATCCTAGAGAATTTAATATAGGGGTTTTATTATTAGGAGTAGATATATAGTAGATAAAATAACTATTTAATATCTTTATAGAATATACTTAGGCTAGTTACTAGAAATATAATACTATTAACGTCGAACTTATATACAAGGACGTAGGGATTAGGTATATTATCTAAGTACTTAGTTTACAACGCGTTAAAGTCTAATATTAGGGGCTTTTCTATATTAGATACGTCTAGGCTGTAGCTAGTTAGGAGTAAATACTAGTTTAGCTAAATATATATTTTATTATATATACCTATAGCCTTAAAGAGTAATATAGGTACGCTTTTCTTTTAGTAGTATATACTAGACCTTTCTATAACATCCTATATTATATATATAATATTATTAAGTATTTATCTTAGTCCTACTTATGCGTTGTTGTATTTGTATTTCCTTGCTAGTAGGGTAATAATAGTATTAATAGTATCTTACTAGTATATTATAATATTATTATCTACTAGTATTTGTAGAGTACTATTACTAGGGAAAGGTGTTAGTAAAGCTAGCGTGTTATATAGGGTTAGTAATACTAGTTTAGCTAGGGGTAGGCTTAGAGATTCTATAGTTCTTTAGGTAAGCGTACCTACTACTTGTAAGCTTATAGGCGTTACAAAAAAGGCTTTTTCTAAATATATATATATAAATAGAGTATAAGCTTTGTAATAGATCTACTTTAAATTATACTATATAGATAATCTATATACCTATATTAATAGGACTATATTAAGGGAGATTTAAGTATAAGTTTATTATTAGAGTCCCTATAGGAATTAACTAGTTAAAGTAACTACGAATTAGCGCATCTAGAGTAAAAGGGGTCTGAGTAGTTAGTAGTCTTAGGGTAAAGTAGGTAAATTCAGGTTGTAGTATCTTGTTAGCTCGAAGGGTAGCAGCGTTAGTGTTGTAGGGGAGATCTAGTAACTCGTCCTAAGGTACTAGGAGTATTAGTATAGGAATAGTAGTAGCTATTCCTTAATAAGTATATATACTAGTAGCTAGTTAAAGTCTTGTACTAGGGTCTCTAACTATATATTATCTAATATAGTAGGCTTAATACTATAAACCTATATAGGACGCCTAGCTATAGAACCTAATATTAACTTATTATTACTAGTATTATATATATAGTTATCTTTAAGGGTTAGGTTAATATAGGGATTATAGAGTAGGTATAAGATTAGTATAGGTATAGTTAGTAATAGCTAAGACGTAGACGTAGAAGTAGTAAGTAGTATAGATAGCTAGCCTCTTTAACCTTACGTTTCTAGTAGTATATACTACTTAATTTCTAGATTAGATAAGTTAGAATCGCCTAATATATATATACAATATACCTAGTTCTAGAGGTTTACTAGTATTAGCTTTCTTTCTCTTCTCTCTACTTTTATAGGCTAACTAGAGATTACTCTAACGTTACCTTTTATCTTTCTTAGTATCTATTATTTTATATAGCTTTTAACTAGAGCTACTATACTTTTTAGGAGGTATAATAATATTATTTGTATAACGTAGTACTTAGGTAGCCTATAGTATTAGGCAGATAGTAAGGAGATAATAGAGTTTCTAGATAGATTGCGTAGAGTATAGAATAGGAGACGTATATAGAATTTAGAAAACAAATTAATAATAATAGTTAGGAGGTTTATGTTTTATAGGATCTTAATATTATATAACTTATATATAATATTTAGTTTAAACTATTAGAAAAAATCCTATTTAGGCTTAGCGTATTATAGAAATATACCTAGGCTGTATAGAAATACCTACCTCTTCTACAATCTCTAGTAACTATTAAATTAGATATATAGCTATTATAAAAAAGCCTTTTTTATAATCCCTAGTACTATTATAGTATTAGATTAACGCTTATATATATAGGCTTAATATTAGTTAATATAGGTATTATAAAAAAGGCTTTTTCGTAATACCTATATATATATATATATAACCTACTTAGCTTATAAGGCTACTTGTAAGGTAGCCTGCAAGGGTATTAAAGATAATAGCTAATAGGCTAGTATACGTGCGAGCTGTAGTATAAGAGTAAATTAAAGAGTATTATAAAGGCTATTAATAGTAGCTAGAGAGTAGATAATAGATACTGAAATTAATTAATTAAATTCTTACTACTATTTATATTAACTAACAAGTAACTATTAAATATATAGCTATTATAAAAAAGCCTTTTTTTCTACAATCTATAGTAGCTTGTAGCCTTATAATACAAGTTAGAAAGATACTACTTTAGGATTAGCGTAGCTACAAGTTAGGTGCAAGACTACGTAATGTAGTAAAGCTATATACTTTTCTTTGCAGCGTAGTATAATATCTTAATACACGTATTCTATATATTAATGTAACAAGCTAACTGTAAGCTAACTACAAGTTAACTACAAGCTAATAATACAAGTTAACTACAAGTTAACTATATATATATGTTAGAAAGATACTGCTTTAGGATTAGCGTAGCTTGGAGTTAAGTATAAAACTACGCAACGTATTAAGGCTACGAACTCTATACTACAACGTAATAATAGCGAGTTAATAATATAAGCTAACTTTAAGCTAATAATACAAGCTAATAATGCAACTTAACTACAAGCTAATAATACGAGTTAACTTCAAGTTAACTATATATATATATTAGAAAAAATCTACTTTAGGATTAGCGTAGCTTAGAGTTAGTCGCGAGACTGTACAACGTATTAAGGCTGCGTACTCTATGCTGCAACGTAATAATATATAATAGCGAGATAATAATACAAGTTACCTGCGAGCTAACGATGTAGCTTAACTACAAGCTAATAGTATAAGTTAACTTTAAGTTAACTATATATATGTGTTGGAAAAAATCTACTTTGGGATTAGCGTAGCTTGGAGTTGAGCGCGAGACTGCGCAACACATTGAAGCTGCGCACTCTCTCCTACAGCGTAGTATAACGCAATAATATAAGTTTCCTATATATTGCAATACTACTCTACTGTATTTTGCTCTCTATACCTATACGCGCTTTGAAAATAGCGTTTGTTGGTAGTTTTGGTGTTCGCGACTCGAACCTAGACCTAACCCTAGAGGTCTATAACTACCCTAACTTTTTTTATTTTTTTTTTAATATAAAGTTTCTTATTATCTCTCTTGTAAGTAAAAGGCCTCTCTCTATAAGCTTTTTAATATATTGTATAAGCTTATACTCTTGTTGTAGGCTAAGCTTTCTCTAGTTAAGTTTTTTAGTCTGTTTTGAGCCTGCTAGGCCGTAGTATCTTTGGCTTAGCGTAGTTCGTTTAATACTAAATTTAGCAGCAACTTCTTTATATAAGAAATCTTCTCCTAGTTCTCGCGAGTTAATTTCTTCAATCGCAGCTTGAATCGGGTCTATATTGGTGGAGTTATCGCGTATTGTAGAGAGGTGGGTCAGGCTCAAGTTTGGTGTTCGGCGTGTATCACGCGAACGGGAGCATCACGCGCACAGACACGTTAGTCAGAGTGTGATGAATTAGCAGATGCCTGTGCACCAAGCGATATGACTCATGCGCGCATCGCTGCCTAGCTAGCTCGAAGATAGCCTTGTGCTGTAAAAGCTTTCCTAAATCAAATATACGGTGTATGATTGCCTAACAGACTGTCAATATGGCCCAAAAGGATTGTCTAACGGAACTTGAAGTTGTTGAGGATGACACTAGCATGAGTCTATCCGCATTGCGGCGCAAAACTCGAAAGCCTCTGGCACATGCTATTGTGGACGTTTACAAAAATTACCGAACCACGAACGATAAGTCTAAGCATTTTTGGGAAAACCTCAGGTGCTTCCTTCCTTCAGTTCCTTGTTCCGAGAAACAACCACAGACCGATAAACAGGTTGCTAAGGCTTTACAACTTGAGCTATGCTCGTCTGATAAGGGCTATGTGGCGATATCTTATCCTTGGGATCCCTCCGACGGCGAGAGCGATAGAAAAGAGAAGTATCGACTACCAATCTCGATGCATGACGTTGAAATGGTACGAGATGTTGTGCTCGACCGTACGTTTCGATTCATGCGTTATAAGCAAGGACACGGAGCTATGATCCCTTTGTGGATTGACAAGCTATCGATTGAGCAGAAACCGTCACCTGAGAAGGAAATTGCAATGCAGTCCATGGACCTGGTATATAAACGCTGCAACTACACTGTCGGCTATCTCTGGGTGCAAGTTCAAACGGCAGCTGAGATGAAATGGCTTTCGGACCTCCTCGTCGGTCGCTTCATTGACAATAAGCATAAGAGGGGCTATCCAGTCTTCAAGAAGGGAATAGATAATAGAGTGGTCCCCGAAGTACTAAACCTTCTTGTTCGCATTACAAACGACCAGTGGTGGGACAGGGCTTGGATATACCACGAAGATTACCTTGCTGGCACGAAGATGTGGCTTCTTCTACGCTACTCTGATGGAATTTTACGACCAGACAAAAGCGGTCATCTCGGAAATCTTCCTGGGGAGTTGGTGATCCGATCGGACAAGTTCCGCAAGTATGCTACACAGTTTTGCTTGGCATGTTTTTCCAACGCAAGCTCAAATCACGTCACAAGAGAAAAGTGCAAGCAGATTCTGCGTAAAGCGGGAAAATACAACATTCTCCACGAACATTTGTACAGCGAAGGCAAAGAGCATCTTCAGAGGTCAATGACTGTCAGTATCCTCAAAGATCTGAATGATCGCCACATCACGAAGCGAAGTGATCTTCTTCCCATCACTGCAAATGTTTGTGCTTATGATATCCGCCTTCCGACGACTTGCCCATTCAGCCTGAGCATAGGGATATTGGCGCTTTACGTTTCTAATGGTGAGATGTTTGGAATGGGCGATGGTCAGCGCAGTCTTCAAGAGAACGTCTTCAATTTTCTCGCTCATTGTTCCATGCATGTAGAGCCGCCTTTACCCTACGCAGCCCTGACATTAATCAAGCACAGTCGATTGACGATCAGTCGACTTTCCTTGACAGGTATACACACCAGAGGCATCCTCTGGAAACTTGGAGATGTCATACTACCTTCTCGTTTGGAGCAACGCTTTTATTCTTCATATGGGCGACCAGCTCAAAGACACTTATATCATCAAGGTCTTAGTACCTATCAAAAGAATCGCCTGCGCGACCTTTGTCGGGTGCTCGATTATCGAAGATCGCAAGGGCGCAACAAACAGCTTTACGAATGCATCTTGAATAGCCTGAAAGCCTTTCTGAATTCTCCCAGACGGATTAAAAAGAAGGACGAGTGGCCGCCACAGCACTCTATGAACGTCATGGCTGCCTGCATTGTCGATGCAATGGACGGCGGGCTATATCTACAACTTGCTAGGCCTGTCGGAGGTTCGTTCAATCCGGGCCGGGGCATTCCTTACTGTGGAATATTTGTCCGAAAGAGAAGTGATTTGCAACAGCCTGGGCCGACATACGCTTTCACTTCTTGGACTCGTACAGAAGAGCACGCTCAAGGCAACATGAGGAGCAAGAAGCTTGCGAGATATGTCTCAGTAGAGGTGGTTGCTGACGAAGAGATGAATAGTGAAATAGCAAAGTTGAGAAGCAAGAAGTGGATCAATGGACTATGTTTCTTCGAGGGAGAGAAGAAGTTCCCTTTTGTATTTGCTTGGCCCAAATCCCTCTCTTTTTGATTTAGAAACGGCGATGAAAAGTATACAGCAAGAGTGCAAAATGCAAACTGAAGGTCTGCAAGTTATGAAGAAATGAATCAACCTTCATTCGATTTCCCACTACTAGTATTCGGGCTCGTAATCCCCTGGATTCCGAATTTCAAAGGCCCGTGCTCCCTGTTTCAGCTTCACGTCCCCTTACTACCCGTTAACCACTCTTATGGTAGGACGTAATAGCGTCTCCTACCTACCTACACGGCAGCGAACTGACAGGTTAGCGTTCCAACCCGGATTTTTCTTGCCTCTTTCGTCCAAGTCCCGGATCCGATTTCGACCCTACCCCTGCACTTGCCCCTTTAGGTAGGCCTTGACTCCCTAACCTTGGCTGCCTCTCTACGCCTCCGGTTTCTTAACTTAACCTACAGGGTACTTGTAACTGCGCAGCAAAGCGCTGTTTTTACATTATGCATTCTACGTAGAAAATCTACACAGGAGATCCTACCGATCCTAGCTACCCTCAATGATATAGCTCTCGCACCGCCTCTTGGTATGCGCTTGAGCGGGGAAGCTCGCTTCCAGCTAAATAAACCCAAGAATTCACAGCTTCATAATTCGGAAGGGGTTTTAGTATCCAAGATCTCAAAGGAGGATATCAAAGTACAGCTAAGCCTTCAAGACTTACTCAATAAGAAGCTGCTCATCGACATCCTTCCTGAGCTCTTAGAGAAGCACGATCTTTACGATTAACGCCTTGGTCCAAAAGCAATTCGAGGACAGATACTGTGGCATACTAGGGCGCACATTGAAGTAGGAGGTAGATGCCGACCCGTAGTCGGTAAGATAAGTTAAATATTTGCGTAGAGTAGCTACATAACGAGTTAGTGTTAGTATCTATCTCCCCTATCCGGTCCTACTTAAGGCCACCTGCGGAGCCGCTATACTAACCTAATGCTCCCCGATCACGTGCGGTTCTACTACACCACAATACATCGCAAATGCGATAACAAAGCCGACGAGGTAGCCGCAAGATTCAAGACAATATACCGTGCTCTTGCAGGATTTAGAGGCAAATAATCAAAAACAGCCACTGTTGAGGCTTGCTCAAAAATTAATGCAAGACAACCCTACACTAGATAGCACAGTCTAAGAGGTTGGTTCGGCCATACTTTAGAAAGACATTAATTAATTGAAAAGAATAGCCGTATAAATCAAACTGATTTAAAAAAACGTAGCCTAGGTAGAACGAGGTCGGCAGCAGGGATAGTCCGCAAAGTTTAAGCAAGCCGTATTAATTAGTATTAAGAAGCTTAAAACTTTAACAATAATATACAAAACAAATTACTCTCCTCTTCTTTAAGATTTCTCTATAAGTACAAAAAGTAAGGATACTATTTCTTATAGTATTTTCTATAATAGCTACGTACCTTTTTCTATCTTCTATAGTATTTCCTTACTATAAGAATTATACAGTATAGTACTAACTACTAACTACTCCTTTGCTATATCTTTTACTTTAGTAATACAAAATACTACTAGTACTATATAGTATATATACTTAAATTATTATTATAATAACTTATAAATTACTAAAGAAGTTTCCCTATTATATAATAGTTTTATTAGATTTAAGGTAGTTTTTAAAAGTTACTTAAATCTAGAGAGGTTTTGTAATAAATATATTTAATAAAAGCTTAAGTTAAAGTTATTAAATAATTATTAATT
>JALNQK010000348.1:0-19153 GCA_028458525.1 Ophiosphaerella herpotricha
TTAAAATACTTATAGTAAGTATAGAAAGCTATTTTCTACTTATTACCTACTTAGATTCTAATCTTATAGTAGGTATCCTTAAGATCTAAGGTTATATAGTAGTATATACCTAATAAGTAGTCTAGTATCTTTCTAATTAGTAAGAGTAAGTACTAATCTTTTACTATAATTAAGTTTAGCTTATAGTAGTTAATATAAAGGTATAAGCCTCTATCTTTCTTTAGAATAAAAAGGATAAGTACTCCTACTAAGCTATTACTATAATATATCTAGCCTTTATAGAGTATATCTTCTAAATAAGTATAGAGTACCTTAAGCTTATATATAGAGAGATTGTAGAGTAGCCTAAAGAAAAGTTCTTTTCTTACTATTAGTAAGATTACGTAATTAGAGTTCTTAAGGTAGAGTAATACCTATACTATAGCCTTATTAAATATATTACTATATTCTATTAAGGTATTAGAGATATATAGCTTATATACTATTAATATAGTATAGATATATATATTATATTCTAAGTTAATTATATTAGTCCTAAGTACTCTTAGTAGATAAGGTTCTATCTAAGTTTCTTCTAGATCTTTTACAAAGTCCTTAACTATATATAACTATACTTAGGTAGTAGAAGTATATCTCTAGCGCTAGGTCTATAAGCTATAATTAAGCTATATTCTTTCTTTCTTAAGGAAAGGATTACTAAGGAAAAAGAATACTTCTTCTTTATCTACTCTATATACTATAATCTTAGACCTATATATTATATTACTATTATTAGTAAGGTGTACCTAAAGCTTATAGGTAGTATAAGTATTTTACTTCTAAGCTTCTATCTAACCTAGTCTAGAGAGCTTAGTGTTTTTAATTAGCTTTAGTTCTATTTCTACTATAGTTTACTAACTAATAAGGCTAATATCTACTTAGAAGTCTAGAATAACCTAAAGCTTTATTTTTAGTTTTAAACTTAAAGTTATGCTGTACGTATACTATATACCTAGTAGGATATTAATTAACTTTTACCTTACTATCCTAAAGCTAATAATAAAGCTAGGCCTTTTCCTACCTAGTTTATATAGACTAGGATATAGTTAGGATTACTACTTCTATACTTATAGGTATAGTATTCCTTTTTATAGTATTTAAAGTATTTAATAGTAGACTTATCTATTAGCTTGTTTTAGGAGGGTTTTACTTCCCCCTTTAATTAAGCTTTTCTTAAGTTTACCTTACTTATACTATTTGTTTATTAATCGTGTATATTTATTATACTACGCAAATTTTACTTAAGAGTTAAGCCTAAGGTAATAAGATCTTCTCTTATAGCTAAAACCTAATAGTAATTAGTAATAGCTCTTTATAACTTAGGTTAAAGTTTTAAGAAGAGATACTAGACTCTCTATTCCTCTATATACTAAGGAAGCTAGTCTTTAAAGATATCTAAGTATCTAGTAAATAATCTTATACTTTATTCCTTATATTAAGTAGCTATAGAGTACGCTATTACTACTTCTAAACTATAATTAATAGGGTTAGAAAGTAGGTTAAGTAGGTAGTTCTTAAAGTATCTCTATATAAGAGTTTTATCTATATTATAGTTACGCTTATAGTATATATACTATTATTTACGTAGGTCTCCTATAAGGTACTATATAGCCTAAAGGACTTTATCTTTATCTTCTTTAAAGTCTTAAGGTATAAAGTAAAATACTATTTTATATAAGTAGTAGAACTCTTAGTATTTTTTTAAAAACTTACCTTTATACTCTATAAAGTCTTTAGGATAGAGTATACGCTTTATATATATATTATTAGTTAGAGGAGTTATATTCTACTTATATAAAGCTAGAATAGTAACCTTAGAATTATCTTTAAAGAGTATAATATAAGGAGTAGCTTGTTCTTGTTCTAGGTATATAATTTCTTCTTCTAAAGTATAAAGTATATATAGTTAGATTAGTCTATTATACTTAATAGTTACTTTATAAATATAATCTTTAATTATTATAGGTATACTTAGAGTATATTCTAGTTATATACTACTTACGCTCTATATAGAGTCTTGTTTAGCTATTAACTAAGTATTTTCTTCTATAGTTATAGCTTAGTATAAGGAGTATATATTTATTATCTCTAGACTATTAGTAGAGAAGTATTATTATATTAAGAGTAGCTAGAAGGTAATAGTACTTACTATAGGCTATAGAAGATAGTAAAGAGATAATAGTAATTTAAGTAGAATTCTTAAGAAGGTAAATAATACTTACTTAACTTTATATACAAGTATAGAGCCTCTTATATACTAGTATAGTAGACTAGCCCTATACTAATAGTGTACTAACCCTATACTAGAGTATACTAGCCTTACTCTAAGCTAAAGACTATAACTATAATATATCTAAGGTATTATAAGATCTTAGGGGTCTTATAACCTTATTATATAAAGTAATTTATTTCTACTAGTTTTATTTATTTAGAAAAGTACTCTACTAGGTACTTTATTCTAGTAATTAGATCTTCTTACTATAGTACTATTCTATATACTAAATTAGATATATCTATACTTATTATTATAGGTAAGTCTAGTTTAAATATTTATAGAATTAGGTCTTCTTTAAATTATTCCTTTATTATATTAAAAGCCTTCTTATATTCTTCTATTTATTTATATAGTATATTCTTCTTTATTAGTCTAATTAAAGGTTCTAGTAGTTATAACTACTCTATTATAAATTTCCTATAGAAATTTACTAATCTATAAAATTATTATATCTTTATAATATTCTTTAGTTATAGCTACTATTATACTATATTAATCTTGTTTAAGTTAATCTTTAATTACTCTAGTTCTATAATAAATCCTAGAAAGTTAGTTTTCTTTATATAGAATTTATATTTTCTTATTTTTAAGAATATTTAGTTTTCTACTAGTAGTTCTAGTACCTTGTATATATATATTACGTAGTCTTCTTTATTATTAGAGAATATTAGTATATTATCTAGATATATAAATACAAAGATATCTAGGTATTCTTATAGTATTATAGTAATCTTTTCTTAAAATATTACTAGTATATTTATTAATCTAAAAGGTAAAACCTAGTATTTATATAACTTATATTATATTCTAAATACTATTTTCTTTTTATATCCTTTTACTATTCTAATCTAGTAGTATATATTCTATATATTAAGTTTTATAAAGATCTTTACTTTATTTATCTTATCTTATATCTTATCTATATAGAGTAAAAAGTATCTATTCTTATCTATTATTATATTAGTTCTTTTAAAGTCTATATAGAATATTTTATCTATTATTTCTTTCTTACTTATAAAAAGAGTTCTATATACTACTAATAATTATAAAGGCTTTATCTACTTATTTCTAAGTACTATTTTAATATATTCTTTCTTAATTTTAAACTTTTCTTCTATCTTCTAATAGACTAGTCTCTATCTTATAGTTTTTCTTTTTTCTAGTTCTATCTTTAGATCCTATAGCTTATATATTAGTTAATAGTTCTTAGGTTCTATAAGAGGCTCTTCTTACCTTTTATATTCTTCTAAGAACTTTCTTATATATCTTTCTATATTTACTTGTAGTATATTTCTTTTATATATAATTTCTTCTATCTTCTAGTTAATTTAGAGGTTTACTATCTCTAGCTATAGTATTCCTAGTATTATATCCTAATACTTATTAAGTTAAGTTATATCTATAATTAAGTTCTAGATCTCTAAGCCTCTTACTTCTAGTATTAAAGGTTTAGTTTTAAAGTAGATAGGTTCTTAGAATAGTAGTTCTTTAATTATACTTAATTATTTTAGGTACTTCTTAGGTATATACTATATCTCTTACTTTTCTATAAACTTCTTTTATATAAAGTTCCTTGTAGCTCTACTATTTACTATAATTTATATTTTTCTTCCTTAATAGTAACTTTCTATTATTATATATAGTTCTTTTACTCCTTTAAGTATTTTCTTCTTAGGCTAGTATTTTATTTTATTTTTTTCTTATATATACTTTAGGTATTTATTCTATATATATTATACTAAAGCTTTTCTTATATATATTCCTTAGATAATTTATATCCTAGCTCTAATACTAAATATCTCTTTCTAGTTTTTACTAGTTACTATCTATAGATCTCTATTCTATTAATAGCCTTTATAAGGTTTTAGTTATTACTATATTTTATCTAAGCTTTATTTATTTCTTTAGGTTTCTTATATATTTTATAGCCTACTTCTATATAGGATACCTAGGTAATTTTATAGTATATAAAGTATTCTAATTATACTTTTATATTACCTCTTTCTTTATACTTATTTCTTCTTAGCTTATCTTATACTAAGATATAGTACCTTACTAGTATATTTTATATATAGGTATTTTTAAGCTATTTTTTTTTTTTTTTCTAATTAAGTCTATTTATCTTATATAGGTATATCTACTATAACTACTATATTTATTTCTATCTAGTATCTAAAAGATATAATCTTTATTTCTTTTAAGAAGTATAATTTCTATTTATTATATACTTCTTCTATACTTAGTATTAGTCTTTATCTTAATAAGAATCTCTAGTTTTATACTAGTTTCTCTAATTTAAAGCTTTCTTAGTTTTTTATACTAGAGTCTTCTTAACTCTTTATACTAGAACTCTTTTCTTCTAAAGTATCTTCTTAATCCTCTTATATTATTTATAATAGAGTTAAAAGTCTTACTTCTTAGGTTAATATAGTTTATAAGTAAGTTATATACTCTACTAGTTCTATATACTTATTTAAGTATATAACTTAATAATATAGTAAGGTAGTATAAGTTTATTAATATATTAAATTAAGTAGTATATACTATATTATTTTTATATATATATAAGTTATACCTAGTCTCTCTATACTTCTTATAGTACGTATAAGCCTAGGAACTTAAGCCTAAATACTACTTACTTTTATACTATTTATAATTAATCTAGTAATTAGCCTCTAGTTAAGAAATTATATCCTCTCCTTATCCTTTTATTAAAACTTCTTTCTTTTAAATCTACTTCTTTTTTTATAATTTATACTTACTAGCTACTTTATTAGCTCTCTTAAGACTAGAAATCTAATTATATATTAACTTAGCTTCTAGTATTATTCTATAAGCTTTCTTTTTAAGTTAATTAATTATATTAATAATTAATACTAGTAATAAGCTCTTATACTAGTATATATACTTATATATAAGTATTAACTAAGCTTCTAGCTTATATATATTACTTAGTATATAAGCTACCTAGAGAGCCTCTAGTAGAGTAGCTAGAGTAGGTATATAGAGCTAAATATTAAGTCTTAAGATAACTACTTCTAGCTAAAGTAGAATAAGTCTAGTAGCTTAAAAAGCTAAGTAAATATTTACTTTTATAAAGGCCTAGTTAAAGGCTATATAGAAGGCTAGTAAGAATTTAAGTTTAGTAATATAATTAATATAGTTCTAGATTAGGCTCTTAACTTAATAGCTATATACCTTCTTTAATAGAGAGAAGTAGCTAATATTAAGAAGTTAAAGTAAGTAAGATAAGTAAGCTAGTATATAGAGAGTATAGATATTATTCTCTTTATAGATCTTATTAAACTTAAGAGAGTAGTAGCTAATATATACTAACTACTTAGTTCTTTATATAATGTATTCTACTACTTAACCCGATAAACTACTTAACCCGACACTTTTCCTTAGCATTAACTACCTACCTCCAACCTTTAATAACTTCTCGTCTAGTAAAGCTATAGATATAATTTTTAGGTTATTTTAAAGCTAAAATATAGGGCTTTAAATAGAATTAAAAATTACCTAATTAGGCCTAGTATAAGGAAAGTTATAAAGCGTTGAAGATTTAGTGTTCTTAATTAGCTCTAACCCCTATATCTAGTACTTTGCGCCTATAATAAAGTATAGAACTTTTATATATTATAGATATATATATAAAGATTATTATTATAAAGTTTTATATCGTGCAGCCTAGTACTTATAGAATTAGAGTAACTCGAAAGCTAGTACTTTTAAACTCTTGTATTTCTCTATAAAATCTATTAATATAAACTAACTATATAATTTATAGTTTTAAAAATAAAATAATATATAGTTATATTTAAAATAGTTTATAAATAAATAATTATAATTTATTAAGTATTGTATTTTTAATTTTAAAGTTAAACTTAGTAAAGAATAAACTTTATTAATATAGTCTATAAACTAAGTTTTATTATTTAAATAAGCTATAGTATATTATATAAATATATTTTAAAGTATAGATTTTATAGTTAGTTTTAAAGTATAGAAAATATAGAGAAATACTTAAGTTTAATAGTACTAGCTTTCGAGTTACTCTAACTCTATAAGTACTAGGCTGCACGCTATAAAACTTAGTAGAGATAATCTTTAGATATATATCTATAATATATAAAAGTTCTATACTTTATTATAGGTACTAAGTACTAGATATAGGGGTTAGAGCTAATTAAGAACACTAAATCTTTAACGCTTAATAACTTTCCTTATACTAGGCCTAATTAGGTAATTTTTAATTCTATTTAAAGCCCTATATTTTAGCTTTAAAATAACCTAAAAATTATATCTATAGCTTTACTAGACGAGAAGTTATTAAAGGTTGGAGGTAGGTAGTTAATACTAAGGAAAAGTGTTAGGTTAAGTAGTTTGTCGGGTTAAGTAGTAGAATACGTTACTTATTAAAGTACTTAAGCTAGTTAATAGCTAGCTTATCTATTATCTAGCTATTATTACTAATTCTAATAGCCTAGTCTTATAGGATATAGTTTTCTTTATACTAGGTAGAGAGGTAGTACTTACTAGTAAAGATAAAGAATAGTAGGACTACTTAGCTAGTAGTATTAATTGTAGTAATTACTATTACCTACTTATAATTACTAGGCTAGATAGCCTTTAGCTTACTTCTTTTCTCTAACTCTATTATAATAAGCTAAGTTATAATCTTACCTATTATAAAGCTAGCCTTATTAAAGTTATAGATATCTTTATTAGCTATCTTATACGTAGCCTTAATATACTATACCTACTTAAACTAACTACTTATAGTAGCTAAATCTTTATATAAAGCTTACTACTTATTATATAAGTAATTAAAATATATTATAAGACTATCTATATACTTAATAAAGTTATATACCTAGTAGATACTAATAGAGCTACTTTTATACTAAGTAAGTAGCTTATTAGCTATCTTATACATAGTAGCTAGAGTTAGGGTAAAACTATAAGAATCTAGATTAAAGATATACTTAACTATTACTTTTTCCTCTAGCTAGCTAAGCTTCTTTAAGTTAAGCTAGTAATTATATTAGGCGCGTTATCTAGTACGTCGATTACGTAATATTAATATAAGAATATTAAAGGTAGTAGTAGCTAGCTTACTACCTTGAATTTAGCTAGAATTAATAGATAAAATAGTAAGCTAGATATCTACTTTATTTAAAGGTAATTAATATATAGCGCGTAGAGCTATTATATAATAAGATAAGATAGGTATATAGAGTTAGTAAAGTATATAACTTACTTATAAGTATAACTTACTTATAAACTCTATTATTACTTCTAATCTTTTGTTTTAATTTTTATAAGTTTTTTCTACTTATTCTTAGACTAATTCTTTTATTACTACTATTTAGTTTTATTTCTCTTATAAGAACTATCTTACTCCTTACTTTATATAGATATATATTAGGTATATATTATTATAGTAGAATATCTAGTATAATCCTAAGTAATTTCTTATAGTATTCTCTTTATTAGCTACTACTTTTTCTTATAGTTTTTCTATAGATTCTTTAGAGTTCTTTTCTATTTTATTTATTTTTAACTATATTTCTTTCTTCTTCTTACTTCTATAATCTTTTCTAAAGTATTCTTTTTTTTTATAGTTATAGTAAGTAAAGTTATTCTTACCTTCTTTTTTCTTTAGTAATCTTTTACGTAGTACCCTTTCTTTTTATAGTTATAGTAGTTAAAATCCTTTTTCTTACCTTCTTTATTAGTATCTAGAATTATTAGATCTCCTTAGTCCTAATTGTTTCTAGGCTCCTTCTATTAGTTCTTTTTCTATTCTTAGAGCTTATTATCTATTTTAATAGCTTGTACTTTAATATCTTCTAGTATATATACCTTTTCTATTTATATTATTTTATATTATATTTTTAAGTTTAGTCTCTATTTAAATCTTACTATTAGAGCTTCTTTATTCTATTTAGTATTTATAGACAATTATTTAAATATAGATATATATTCTACTACTTCTTATATTTATTTAAGGTTTAGGAGTCTTTCTTCTATATATTATATAATATTTATATCTCTAAATATAGCCTTTAGCCTAGTAACAAATTGTTTATAACTATTAAATATTATTACTATTTCTTTCTTCTAGTTTTCTAGGTTATTAAGCCTATAGTCTATCTAGTATAGTTTAAACTAGCTTATAGCTTTTTCCTTAAAGTATATTCTTATATATATAACCTTTTTCTCTTCTATATTAAAGTATTTAGATTGTATATCTAAATATAGTATTACTACTACTAGAAAAGTTCTTAATTTCTTCCCTTCTTTATTAAACTTTTCTAGTTCTAGTATCTTTAGAGGTTTCTTTATTATACTCTTTTCTAGGTAGCTAGTAATATTCTTAATTCTTTCTTAAACCTTAATAATAGCTCTTACCTAGAATTTATTCTAATTAATATATTCCTTTAACTTATTATTCTATTTAAGTAATTATTTAATAATCTATTTTATCTATTTCTTTTCTTCTATAAAGTTCTTTAAAGCCTTTCTAAAGTTTTTAAAATTAGTATTATCTAATTTATATAATAAAAAGAGTCTTCTCCTTTCTCTTTATTTTATAGCTATTACTATTACTTTAGCTTAGACTATATACTACTTATACTTTACTCCTTCTTAAACTAGATTGTTAAGGTATAATAGGTAGAGCTACCTAGGTACCTATTAAGTAACTTACTTAGTAGAAGGGCGTAGGTTAGTAATAAGAAGTATAGTAACTAGGGTTATAGGTTAAGTAATTAATAATAAGCTTAAAGTATTGTAATAATTTTAAATAATAAATATTAAGAGAATACTACTTGTAGTTAGTAATTAAGATTAATAATACTATCCTAATAATATATATTATATTAACTATATACTCTATAGTTTTACTTTAATCTATTAGTTTCTTAATCTATTACTTGTAGATCTATTAATATAGTAGAAATAAGTACTTAAGTAGCTAATAGAGTAGTAAGTAATAAGCTAATTAGATAGTTACGTAAGCTATATAGTTAAATAGAGCTTAAGCAAGCTACTATCTAATATTTAATAGATTCTCTTAATTTACTATATTAAGCCTCTCCTCTATAGTTATAAGCCTATTACGCGCCTAATCCTTATATATAAAAAGCTAGAGTATACTAGTATAGTACTCTATTCTCTATTCTTTATTATCTATTAATTAATCCTTTAAGGCTATAGAGTCTATAAGTAGTAGCGCGTTAATACTACTAGTAGCTATACGCCTTACTAATAGTAACTTGTTCCTAACTTAGTATGCCTAGCTAAAGTACTATACCTATACTTGTAGTATATAGGATTATATTAACTCTAAGCTCTCTTAGCTAGCTAGTAAGTTCTTAGAGGAGCTAGATACTAATACTAATATTAACGATCTTCGCGTCTATTATATTAGATATACAATATACACGTAGCTTACTAATAAGATTTAAGTAATATAGAGCTAGGTAAATACTATAGTAGACTATTAGCTATTAGAGCTAGCTATACTACGTATAAGTAATTAGACACTATATATACTACTTAAAGAGCTTAAAGAGGATTTCTATCTAACTAATAATAACTAGAAGGAGTAAGTACAAGATACCTACTAATACGTTATAATACGCCTACGTAGAGGTATAAGCTAGCTACTAGATAGCTAGCTACTTAACTAGAATTATACTTATACTAATATAGTACTTATTAACCTTTAAGAGATTAAAGGTATACTTTTAATTAAGGATTTCTTACACTTAGCTTATAAGTACAAGTTAGAGTAGGTATAATAAGAGCTTAATACGCTATCTTACCCTAGTACTATACTAATACTTATACTTAAGTAATATACCTACTAGCTTGTATAGGAATATAAGGAGTATAAGAGAGTATACGCTATATTAGGAGTACTACTAAATATAGTAGAATAGTATAGATACCTATACTAAGCTTAAGGCTTATATTAGTAGAAGCTAACTAACTATATAAAACTCTAATATACTCTCTAAAGATATATAATATATAAGCTCTAAAGTACTCTAATAAGTATAGAAGTAGATTAGATTAAAGAGTAAGTATAGAGCTTATAGTTTAAGGATCTACGTACTAAGCTTATACGTATTAGATAGATAGATAAGCCTAGGACAATCTAGTACTCTAGGTTAATTATAGTATAAGCTCTCTATAGCTATATATTAATAAGCCTAGTAAGCTATATATACTCTAAGAGCTATTATATACTACTCTACTACCTCTTTTTTTTTTCTTTTAGATTATTAAACGCGTGTCTACGTAACTAGCTATCTAAGTACTACTCTAAGTATTAATTAATCTCTAACTACTTATTACTCTTTTATATTTAGAGCTCCTATATACTACGTATACGCGCACTTTACTACTACTCTATACTCTAAGTACTATAGTAATTACTTAATTCTCCTTTATATATATAGAAGAAATAAGTACTTAAGTAGCTAATAGAGTAGTAAGTTGTTAGATTAAACTATTAGATTAGCGATGTAGCTAGCTACAAATAGAATTACGCTGTGGCCTATACGCACACTTACACGATCTAACTTACGCACGAGCTTAACTACGAGCTAGCTTGCAAGCTAGCTCGTAGGCTTGTAGTAATAAGGTAACGTTAATGAAATAACGTTAATAGCAATCTAGATAGCGATCGAGATTGTAATAGCGATCAATCGCGCACGTACACGTGCACTAGCGCGCGCCAAGAGCTCGGCGAGCAACCTCAACTATGGCGAGGCTTAACTCCAGCATCGCGCCAGCAGCTAAGCCAGCAAACTAGCAGCCTCTAGGTGCATCTAGACTTAGCTGAGGTGAGCGCCGGTACATAAAGCAGCGCATCTCACACAAAGGCGCGCTTTGTCTAAGGCAGCGCCCTTGCTTAAGCACCCCCTTGGCTAAGGCTCAACAAACTCAACCTAAACAAAGGCTTGCCCTAGTAGAGGCCTAAGCGAGCTAAGAATCTTAAGGATATTAAGAGGAGTACAGAGGTAGATAGAATTAGAGTAATTAATAAACTTACTTAATAACTTAACTATTTATTATATCTATTTATTATAGTCTTGTACTACTCTTAGTAAACTATATACGACCTTTAAAACCCTACAAATCTAACAATTAAGAGTCTTACTACCTTTACTAATACAAGCTATTATTACTACCTCAATTAACCTAGGCAAACTAACTCGAGCTACTTAACGAGCTATAGCATCTACAACTCAACACGATCTAATAGTTACACTAAGAACTAACATTAACTATACAGTATAGATAACTTAGCTACAAGCTAGATACGTAGTTTATAACGTTTAGGATAAGATAGACCTAGCCTCCTTAGCTAAGCTAACTCTAAAACCCGAAGCAATTAGAGCTCTAGTAATAACTAACTATACTCTAGCGTTAAACGTTAAGACTCTATTACAATAGTCTAAACTTTTAGCTAGAGGTCTTAAAGCCTTTAAAGAAGACCTTGAGTACTACAAGGTACTTACTAAGTAATACTGCAGTAACTAGCACAAGTACAAGAAGGAGCAGAAGAGCCTTTAGCACATTACAGCCTTTATCTAGTCCTTGGTCTTGCTATATCTACTACGCACGTGCTGCTTACTAGACTAGTCCCTATATTAGTAGCTATTAAACTTAAAGTAAACTGTTAGTGTAGACGAGCGTATTAAGCAAGAGTAAGTACGCAATAGATATCTTAACTTACTTAAACCTATAAGGAGTAGGGCAAAGTAGGATATATAGCTAGCTAAGTATAACTAAGCTATAACTAAGGCTAAGACGTACAAAGTAGCTAAGCTATTACAAATTAATATAATAACTTAGGACTTCTTAGTAGCTACTAAACACGTAGTACTAATTTAGTTAACAACGTTTTAAGATAATAGACGTTTTTAACCTAGTATAACCTAGAAGGAGATAATAAAACGCTACTGTAAGTATATAATAGTATACTATCCCCTAAATATAGGGAGGAATAAGGCTGCCTTTACAGCTAGTGCCTTATCTTACGCTGCTAGTAGTAATACTACCTAAGGCAAGGCTAGGGACGCCTCCCTTGCAGACGGCGCGCTACTTAATAAATAGGGTAGACCCTGCAATTAATATATATGTAGTAGCGATGCTAATATTAATTAATTAAGTAACTAAAATGTAGTAGATAGAGCTTAATACCCTACGTGCAGACTATGTTATAACTTCAAGGATTGCTACTACATCTATCTAGACAAAGTACTAGAATAGTAGACTCTAAGAGAGACTCTACAAGAGCTTGTTAACTATAAGTGTAAGTATAATACAACGTTGCAAGGGCTAATAAGAGGATAGATAAAGCTACGTACGCAGCAGCTAAGTACTTAGCTATTATAAGTTACTAAAGTTACTAAAGATAACTAACTAGATAGTTAGTAAGTCTCGCACGTTAACGCTACCTACGCTGTAGTAAACAATAACCTTTACTACCTACTACGTAACTTGTTTATACTTAATTCTAGTACAACCTACTATATTACAAATAACCTAAGCTAAGTATATAGCTTTTACTAGCTAGCTTAAGATAACTTTATATAGGCTAGTAATACAAAGATATAGGTTAGAGGCTATAGCTTAGTTAGTCTGTTGCTAAAGAACTAATCTAGAGTTAGTAGACTAGCTTTATACGATGTAGCTATCTACCTAGATATATATTGCAACCTAGTCTTATTTCAACTACTCTAGCAGAGAGGAATCTAGTAGGATACCTAGTTAGAGCCTACGATACTTAATAAGCTAGATAGGACAACAATTAGTAGTCTTATAGAGATCTATAGGTAATAGGTGCTTAAGTACTGTCTAGTCTGCAATGCGTTGTACTACGCCTATAAGCACACGCTACAAACTAATAAGAACTTATGCAAGGTATTAGTAGAGCTCTAGTATAAGAGACTTGGCTATCTAGGACTAGTAGCTATTAAGTACCTTGTCTAGCAAACTTAAGGGGTGCGAGTTAAAGGCGTAACTATAGTCGAATGTAATGCTTGTAGTAAGGCTAAAATTAGACGTTAGATTAGTTGCGCGCTACGAGTTAATATTAATAGCCCTAGAGAGTAAATTATAATTAACTTCTATACGTACGAGGTCTAAAGCTTTAGTAAGGAGAAGAGCTAGTTACTTGCTACTAACTAGTACTCTAGACTTTAGTAGGACTTCTACTTTACTGATAATAGACTAGCTAGGTCTATTATTAAGATACTATTAACCCTTATTTAATTCTTGAAGACCTAGTTTAGTATTACAGTTAAAGTTATCGAGTCTGATAACGAGATTACTATAGTTAAACTAGACGTATAGCGCTAGCTAACCTTATAAGGTATTGTAGTTAAGCTGTTAGTACCTAATACTTAAGCTTAAAATAGAGGAGCCGAGCGCGCTAGAGGTATAAACAAGGAGAAGTTACGTGTAATATACCTTAACGCTAACTTGCTATAAGAACTCTAGCTAGAGGTTACCTGTGCTGGAGTCTACTTGTATAACTAAACTCTAAACTACTTAAATAACTAGAGAACTCTATATAAGGCCTTCTATACGTTAATCTCTAGTAATAAGGCTATTACAACGTTAATTTAAAAGCTAAACTTAGCTTATCTAAAAGCGTACGGCTGCAAAGTATTTGTAATAACTGATAATACCTATTGTAGTAAGTTACGCCTATAACGTCTGGACCTAAAGGCCTAGATTGGTTATCTTGTTAGCTACTAGTTATTAAATATCTACTGTATATAGATACTATTGTTAGCAAAGGTTATAAGTACGCAAGACGTTATCTTTGACGAGTATACAATCTTTAATGGTAAGACTAAGGACTTGATAGATAACCTTATGTATTAAACCCTAGAGGAGATTGCGACCTATGTACGCACTATTGAGCTACCTACGCTAACCTATTAGCCTGAAACAGAGTTGTTCTATAAGGATGATACTGAATTAGACACGTTAACCTAACTGGATGAGGACCTACCTAGATACTACTAAGGAAGGAAGATTGTAGATTGCTACCTAACTCCTCTAGCGTTACTACCGCCGGCAGCGCTACTAGCTTAGCTGATAGCTAGTGCGCTCAAGCCTATAATAAATAACTGTAATAACTTAGGTTTATCTAAAACTGTACTATAGGTAGCAGCTTTTATAGCTAGAACTTAAGTAGGTAACGTTAGAGAATATAGAGGAGAAGTAATAGATAAAGCTAAGATAAAGAGACTACTTGTAAAAGGCGTAAAGCTCTATCTAAGCTAGCTTCTACCTCTGCTGACGTGCTGAACTAATCTTGAGAGCTATCTGATGGGCGAGCTATTTAAAGAGGCCGAACAAGTCTATCTAGATAGCTATTAATAGATGAAATCATAGACTGAAGTACTAGCTAAACCTATTAAACTGTCTGGTTAGTAGATACTCGATTGTATGTAGGTATATACGTATAAACTTGACAAGGAGTATAACTTCATTAAGTGCAAAGCTTGACTTGTCGTCTGTAGAGACTAGCAACGAAATATTACGTCTTAAGATACCTACGCAGCTACGCTGGCTAGCTGCTCCTTTTAAATGTTGATGGCAATTGCAGCCAAGCACGACCTTGAGTTGAAGTAGTTTGACGTTACTAATGCTTTCGTTTATGCTGCAATTAATAGAGAGATATATATAAGAATGCTAAAGGGCTATTAAAAGGCTAGTATAATTCTATAAGTCTAAAAGGCTCTATATAGACTCTAACTCTTACCTCTACTATAGTAGAAGGAGTTTACGTCCTTACTTAACGCTATTAGTTTCAAGACCGTACTACACAAGCTGTGCTACTTAATTAGAGATAGTATTATTATCTTCTTCTACGTTAATAATATTATTGCAGCGTACTATCTATAGATGCTCGCAGAAGCAGAAGAAGTAGAAAGGCTCCTAAAGGAGAAATATACTATTACTAGTAGGGTAGACCTATAGTAGTTCCTGGGAGTAGAGGTTATAAGACAAAGAGATTAACGTCTTATTCAGCTATTGTAAGTAGCGTACGCTGACAAAATTAGCCGGCTTGCTAACAAGTAAGACGTACGACACAATACGCCTATAGCTGCTATCGAGCTTAAGTCTAATGAGGGCTATGCAACTCTATCTAAAATCAATAAGTACTAGCGTAAAATTAGCTTACTACTGTTCGCTGCAGTTACTACGCGTCTAGATATAGCTTTCGCAACGTTACAATTAGTACAATTCCTATCTAATCCTAGCTTAGAGTACTACGACGCTGCTAACTAGGTTCTTATATACCTATTAGCTACGAGATAGCTGGCTCTGTAGCTTGGAGGTGGGGACTTACTTCAAGTAGCTAGTAATGCATTGTTTACTAACAATACGATAGATAGAAGAAGCTCTTAAGGATATACAATCAAGCTCTTTAATAGACTAATTGTATAGCGAGCAAATAAGTAAGATATAGTTACAACGTCTACTACTAAAGCTAAACTTCTAGCTCTATTGTAAGTAGCTAAAGAAGCCTTATTTACAACTCGACTACTTGATAAGCTGTAGGTTAAACTGCCTACACGTTAAATTACAATCTAGTATAATAATACGCAGACGATCTAGCTTGTAACTAAAGAACTGGCTAAGCTTTAGACTAAGCTAAGGCACGTTGATATACACAACTACTAGCTAAGGCAGGAGGTATTAGCCGGTCGAATTTAAGTCCAGTATACTCTATTAACTGAGATAACTGCTAACGGCTTCACTAAAGTTCTGCTAGCTAACAAATAGGAGTACTTCCTTACTTAGCTTGGGCTAGTATAAATAGAGGCACGTTAGGTGTAGTACAAAGCTCCTCTTAACGAAATTTAGAATTAACTTAACGATATAACGCTCGGTCTAGCTTGAGTAGGCTTAAGCTAAAGGGGTGTGTTAGATTGAACTATTAGATTAGCGATGTAGCTAGCTACAAATAGAATTACGCTGTGGCCTATACGCACACTTATACGATCTAACTTACGCACGAGCTTAACTGTGAGCTAGCTTGCGAGCTGGCTCGTGGGCTCGTAGTGATGAGGTAACGTTGATAAAATGACGTTGATGGCAATCTAGATAGCGATCGAGATCGCGATAGCGATCGATCGCGCACGTGCACGTGCACTAGCGCGCGCCAAGAGCTCGGCGAGCAACCTCAACTATGGCGAGGCTTAACTCCAGCATCGCGCTAGCAGCTGAGCCAGCAAACTAGCAGCCTCTAGGTGTATCTAGACTTAGCTAAGGTAAGCGCTAGCATATAAAGCAGCGTATCTTATACAAAGGCGCGCTTTGTCTAAGGCAGCGCCCTTACTTAAGTACCTCCTTGGCCAAGGCTCAACAAACTCAACCTAAACAAAGGCTTGCCCTAGCAGAGGCCTGAGCGAGCTGAGAATCTTGAGGATATTAAGAGGAGCACAGAGGCAGATAGAATCAGAGTAATTAATAAACTTACTTAATAACTTAACTATTTATTATATCTATTTATTACAGTCTTGTGCTACTCTTAGTAAACTGTGCACGACCTTCAAAACCCTGCAAATCTAATATAAGTAATAAGCTAATTAGATAGTTATATAAGTTATATAGTTAAATAGAGCTTAAGTAAGTTACTATCTAATATTTAATAGATTCTCTTAATCTACTATATTAAGCTACTCCTCTATAGTTATAAGCTTAGTACGCGCCTAATCCTTATATATAAAAAGCTAGAGTATACTAGTATAGTAATCTATTCTCTATTCCTTATTATCTATTAATTAATCCTTTAAAGCTATAGAGTCTATAAGTAGTAGCGTATTAATACTAATAGTAACTATACGCCTTACTAATAGTAACTTGTTCCTAACTTAGTATACCTAGCTAAAGTACTATACCTATACTTATAGCGTGTAGGATTATATTAACCCTAAGCTCTCTTAGCTAGCTAGTAAGTTCCTAGAGGAGCTAGATACTAATACTAATATTAATAATCTACGCGTCTATTAAATTAGATATATAATATACAAATAACTTACTAACAAGATTTAAGTAATATAGAGCTAGGTAAATACTATAGTAGACTATTAGCTATTAGAGCTAGCTACGCTACGCGCAAGTAATTAGACGCTATACGCGCTACTTAAAGAGCTTAAAGAGGATCTCTATCTAACTAATAATAACTAGAAGGAGTAAGTATAAGATACTTACTAAAACGTTATAATACGCCTATATAGAGGTATAAATTAGCTACTAGATAGCTAGCTACTTAACTAGAATTGTGCTTACGCTAACGTAGTACTTATTAACCTTTAAGAGATTAAAGGTACGCTCCTAATTAAAGATTTCCTACGCTTAGCTTATAAGTACAAGTTAGGGTAGGTATAACAAGAGCTTAATACGCTATCCTACTCTAGTACTATACTAATACTTATACTTAAGTAATATACCTACTAGCTTGCGTAGCTTGTATAAGAATATAATAAGTATAAGGGAGTATATACTATATTAGGAGTACTACTAAACGTAGTAGAATAGTATAGATACTTATACTAAGCTTAAAGCTTATATTAGTAAAAGCTAACTAACTATATAAAACTCTAATATACTCTCTAAAGATATATAATATATAAGCTCTAAAGTACTCTAATAAGTATAGAAGTAGATTAGATTAAAGAGTAAGTATAGAGCTTATAGTTTAAGGATCTATATACTAAGCTTATACGTATTAGATAGATAGATAAGCCTAGGATAATCTAGTACCCTAGGTTAATTATAGTATAAGCTCTCTATAGCCGCGTATAGGCTAGTAAATAGGTAGGGGTTAAGTTAGAGTTAGGTAGGCTTACGTTAGACCCTAACTCCTACCTAACCCTAACCTAGTACTCCTACTACCCTTACTACTACCTAGAGTCTATACAACCTAACTCTAACCCCTACCTATTCTTAGCGCTAAGAATAGGTAGGGGTTAGGGTTAGGTTATATAGACTAGGTTACCTTAAGTCTAAGGAACTAGAAATTTATTGTTTTATATATTAAGTTAAATATTTACTAATAGTATTACGTATTTATTATAGCTAGTTATTATAATATAGAATTAGTTCTATTACTAGTAGACTTTTATAGCTACTTTAGTACTATAGCCCTATTATATATCTCTTTAATTAGTTATATACCTAAGTTTATAATAGTAGTACTTTACTAGCTCTAAATCTTTAACCTAGATTATAACTCTTTTTATATAAATAGTATTTAGATTGTAATCTATTATAGTTAGTTACTATTATTAATATATATAATAAGTATATACCTTTAAGATATCTAACTATAAATACTTTAGTAGCCTCTTAAAGAGCTCTAATTGTAGATACCTAATAGTATATAAGGTAGTAGGTAATAGCTATTATAAGCTTATAAATAAGGTATAAAAAGAGAAGCTTATAAATTAGTAGCTTAATACTCTTCTAATATTACTTAATCTCTTTAAAAGTAATAGCTATATATTATTAGTTTTAAACTATAATTAATAACTATAATAATATACTACCTAGCTTAAAGTAGTACTTAGGCTTTAGTATAATACTTACAAGATTCTTCTAAGTAGCTTTTATTAATAATCTCTTTCTAGGTACTTTTCTACTAACTAAAGATTAGGCTATTTACTTAGTTTAGGCTATTATAAGTAAATTAGATTGAAATATAATAGAAGTAGGTATAGTAGAGTAGAGTAGTTAAGTATAAAGGTTAAGGAAGTAAAGTTTTAAAAATATTATATAGGTAGTAAACTA
>JALNQK010000349.1:0-19151 GCA_028458525.1 Ophiosphaerella herpotricha
TTAGATTCTACTACTCTAGTACTTTGTCTAGATTAATATAATAGTAATCCTTAAGTTAATAGTATTTACTATAAGTAAAGTATTTTACTTTATCTACTATACTTTAATTATATAAACGTTTGCTATTAGTATTATATATATATTAATTATAGGGTCTACTCTAGAGCTAGCCTAACTTATCTTAAATCTAGGGACTAGTAATTTAGTCTAGTATATATTAATTACAGAGTCTACCCTAGAACTTAAGTAGTGTACTATCTATAAGAGAGGCGTCCTTAGTCTTACTCTAGGTAGTATTACTACTAGTAGCAAGAGTTAAGGTATTATTAACTATAAATACAGCCCTATATTTCCCTATTCTAAGAGGATAATTTACTATTATATACTCTTAGTAGTGTTTTATTATCTCCTTCTAGCTTATACTAGGTTTAAAACGTCTATAGTCCTAAAAGGTTATTAACTATATAGGAGCTACTTTATTAATAGATCCTATAAAATCTTAAGTAACTATATTAATTTATAGTAGCTCTACAACTTTATATAACTTAGCTTTAGTTACTACGTAGTTATATTTAGTAAGCTATATATCCTAGTTTGCTATATTTCTTATAGGTTTAAGTATATTAAGATATCTAGTATATACTCGCTGTTATTTAATACGCTTGTCTATACTAACTATCTACTTTAAGTTTACTAACTATTGTTATATTAACTAATCTAGTAGGTAGCACGTTTATAGTAAATATAGTAAGACTAAAGATTAGATAAATATTACAATATACTAGAGGCTTATTTACTCTTTTTTATACTAGTATTAATTACTATAGTATTACTTAGCTAGAGCTTTATAGTATTTAAGGTCCTCTTTAAATACTTTAAGTCCTCTAGCTAATAGTTTAGACTATCTAGCTACAACCTTAATATTTAAAGCTAGTACGTAGTTAGCTATTACTAGAGCTCTTACCTCTTCTAGTTCTTAAATTAACTAGGTAGTTAAGTCTAGGTTTATCTTATCCTAAACTCTATATACTACGCATCTAGCTTATAGCTAAGTTATCTAAGCTATATAGTTAGTATTAGTTCTTAGTATTACTATTAGATCGTGTTATAATATATTAGCTATCTTAAGTTTATTTATATTAGTTAATAACTCGCGTTATTCTTAAAACCTTTAAGTTCGTATTTATTAAGTATATAGCATAGTAGTAACGCGTTGTAGTTTATACTACAGAGGTCCTAAGTTTAATTCTTAGTACGTTTACTTACTACTAGTTAAAATTAAGAAAACTTAGCTTTAACTACAGCTTTTTTGCGTTTTATAAGGTTGTAGGGTAATAAAGTCCTTTGTATTAGTTTAGGTAGTAAGACTCTTAATTATAAGATTTAAGGTAGATTTTAATAGTTACTTAAATCTAGAGAGGTTTCGTAATAAATGTATATAATAAAAGATTAAGTTAAAGTTATTAAATAACTATTAATTTTATTAATTCTCTATTTAGGAACGTTATAAAGGTTCCTTTTATACCTAATCTTAAGCTCTATTATATATTGATTTTAAAGTTCTATATTATATACTTATAATAGCTACTATATATATAATTAGTAGTTTACTTAATTACTAGTACTATATTATATCTAATAGCTAGCTACTACTTTTTTATATATCTTTTCTATAAGTCCTTTAGAAATCTTTCTTATTTTATTTATTTTTAACTATATCTTCTTTTTCTTTTTACTTTAGTAGTCTTTTATAAAGTATCCTTTCTTTCTATAGTTATAATAAGTAAAGTCTTTCTTACTTTCTTTTTTTTTACTTCTATAGTCTTTTATATAATACTCTTTCTTATTATAGTTATAGTATTTAAAGTCTTTCTTCTTACTTTCTTTATTAGTATCTAGAATTATTAGATTACTCTAATTTTAATTATTTCTTAACTCTCTCTATTAGTTCTTTTTCTATTCTTAGAGTTTATTATTAATTTAGATAGCCTAGGCTTTTATAGCTTCTAGTATCTATACTTTTTCTATCTAGATTATTTTATATTAGATTTCCTTTTTTAGGCCTTATTTAAATTTTACTATTAATACTTGTTTGTTCTATTTAGTATTTATAGATAATTATTTAAACGTAGATATATATTCTACTACTTCCTTTAATTACTTTAGGTCTAGGAGTTTCTCTTCTACTTATTATATAATATTAGTATCTCTAAATACTACTTTAAGTCTTATAATAAATTGTTTATAGTTACTAAATATTATTACTATTTCTTTTTTTTATCTTTTAGGTATATTAAGTCTATAGTCTATCTAGTATAGATTAAACTACTTTATTACTTTCCTTTTAAAGTATATTTCTATATATAAAACTTTCTTTTCTTTTATATTAAAGTATTTAGCTTATATATCTAAGTATAGTATTACTACTACTAGAAAGGTTTATAAGTTCTTTCTTTCTCTATTAAATTTCTTAAGTTTAGGTATCTTAAGTAGCTTCTTTATTATACTTATCTCTAGGTAGCCTATAATACATTTAATCCTTTCTTAATCCTTAGTAATAGCCTTTACCTAGGTTTTATTCTAGTTAATATAACTTTTTAACTTATTATTTTATTTAAGAAGTTTTTTAATTATAATCTTTATTTACTCTCTATCTTTATAAAGACTTCTTAAGATTTCCTTAATATTTCTAAAGTCTATATTATCTAACTTATATATCTTAAGAGGTTCTTTTCTTATTAATATAGCTATTATTATTATATAGCTTAGACTATATACTACTTATACTTTACTCTCTAAGGTAATAATTATTAAAGTATAATAAGACTATCTATAGTACTTATTAGATAGCTTACCTAAGTATATAGTAATTACAATTAGAGTATAACGTAAATAGATATAGGTATTAGGTTAACTATTAATAGGGCTAAAGTATAATAATAATTCTAAATAGTAGATATTAAGAGTATATTACTCTAAGTTAAAGATTAGGATTAATAATATTATCCTAATAATAGATATTATATTAGCTATATACTTTATAATCTACTTCTTAATCTATTAATCTATTATTTATAGATCTATAGATCTATAGATTACTTTAATCTATTAATCTATTAATCTATTATTTATAGATCTATAGATTTATAGATTACGTTATATAACTATTATTATATATCTAGGTTATACTCTATATTACTATCCTACCCTAGTCTCTTATAGGTACTATTCTTAGGTTCTTTACTTACTAGTAATTTAGGTTCTACTAGTTCTAAGTCCTATAAAGGGTTATAACTTATAATATACTCTTTTCTCTTTTATTTTATAAAGGTTTAGGGTTTTTATTAAAGTTATAATTTAAAGCTAGTAAAGATACTAGCTAGAGAGAAAAGCTTTATAATAAAGTTATAAGATTTCTAAAATCTTATAATACTCTAGATATATTATAGTTATAGTTTTTAGTAGAGTAAGACTAGTATACTCTAGTATAAAGCTAGTATACTACTAGTATAAGGCTAGTCTACTATACTAGTATATAAGAAGCTCTATACTTACGTATAGAGTTAAGTAAGTATTATTTACTTTCTTAAGAATTTTACTTAAATTACTATTATCTCTTTACTATCTCTTATAGCTTATAGTAAGTACTATTATCTTCTAGCTTCTCTTAATAGTAGAATACTAATAGATATTAACTTTAGTTATTATCTCTAGCTTCTATTTCTCTTATATAAACTAAAAGTACTACTTATAGTTATAGCTAGAGTTTTTCTAAATAGAGTACTTATTAGAGAATTTAAATATATAAGTACTACTAAAAGTAGTAGTCCTATTAATAGAACTACTAGTATTTCTAAGTATAAATAGGCTTTAGTTTTAGCTACTTTTTATAGTAGTAATTAGTAAAGCTAGTACTCTTAAGGTACCTATATAATATTATATAGCTAGGTAGCTTTAAAGGTATCCTATCTATATTTATAAATACCTTAGCTTTAGTAAGCTCTAAGTACCTAATCTTTAGCTGCGTGCGAGCTTTACAATAAATAAGTATCTTCTAGTATAGTAATAGTATAAGTAGATAGCTACTACAAGGTTTATCTTTTATACTACCTGTTTTATACTATTTCTTTGTAATCTTGCTAACTGTATACACCTAAAAAACTCTGCAGCTTTGCTCTGCGCTGCACCTGCTATTACTATCCCAACAATATGGTCGCGTGTTTCCTAACAAATATTCGGCTTTCTGCGAGCATTTCCATCTATCTCTTGTCCAAATCGGCGCTGTGTAGCCATAGTTGTAGTGGTTTGAAGTTGAGGTCACGTTTGGGGTTGCATAGTGGGGTGGGCTTGGCATTCCAAACTTTTGAAACATGACTGTATTTACGAGGCGGAGACACATTTTATTGGTCTAGGTTGTCATACTTGCTGTACAGTAGACGGCGCTGTGGTGACTTGAAATCTCCTCAAGGACTTGGCTCAGAGTCTGGCTGCGACCTTGTCTTGACTCTTTTAGCACGCTCTGCCACAATATCCACCGCATCAGCAGATGAGAAAGAACTGTTCTCTTCTAAGTTCCGCGTTGTCGCAGCGCTTTCTGCCTGTTCAAACTTTGCCTCATCCTCCGATGTAAGCTTCGGAGTTAGCGGGCGCTTCCGCTTGGACACGAAGGGAACACTCTCTTCGGAAGAACTGGAGCTGGAAGGCGCCTCGGCCATTGCTTCTTCTCCTTCGGCCTCTGTTAGAAGACCAGCTAGTTCTATATGAGAGATAGTGATTATCTGATCGTGAATTTCGCTTAGTGTGCCGTCAGGGCAGAAGTCTGAAAGGAGCAGACGCATGGAGCCGGCAGGCACGGTGGAGTCGTTTGTTCGAAAATGTCGATCCTCAACCTCCGCATGCGCCTCTCTCTGCCATTCGCCAGTCTGCTCATCATGAATCAGCCTGTTACGATATACAGAATAGACCGCCGAACGAGGTGGTAATGAGCGAGCGGCACGCTCGCCTGGGGATTGGTATTCGAAGTTTACGGCGATGACAGTTTTCGTTCGGCCCTTTGTGCGCTCAATGTAGGATTCTGCAAGATGCGGTAGGTCCTCACTTTTTTGCGAATTGGCCACTTCGATTACCAGAGGCGGATACTTGGTCCCAAGGAATCGAAAGGATCCATCTGGTGACTTTTTGTCCTTTGTCCTGGTACTACTAAAATGGACATCGGCTGTAGCGGCCATCCTGATGCGATCTACCACCATGCGCACTTCTTCCTGCTCCGTGAAAGCCTTGAGCTTCTGGGCAATCACCTCTTGCAACCTAATAGCGAAAATGTCATGCAGCGGGGAAGGCATACGGAGAACAAAGTCGCCGTCGACTGAATCGTGATCGTATCGAAGCTTGTCCGCGACCCAAGCCCCAAGGTGTGTATCCCTATCCAACGCATTCTGCAGCACTTCGTGTTCATCTGGTGATATGCGCACACGCTCCCAAGTGTTGTTCAATGATTGACCTTGGTAGCGCAAATGTATGAGGCTGAGTATGCGACGGATTCGATGGGAAAATGGCCGTGGAGAAGAATCGACGAGAACCGTAGCCGGCGGGGAGATCGGTAGCGACGTCGCCGAGTTTTCATGTGTCGAAAGAGTCGGACTCTCTGGAGGCGTTCTTGTAGAGTCAGGACGAATCTTAGCCAGCGTTGCAAGTTGCGGTAATGCGCTGCCAGTGTTCATGACATTTTTTAGATGAAGGTACGCGACTGTAGGATGCGCTGGATGAGTACGCGACGTTTACGGACGGGCGGGGGAAACGCCAAACGGTAAGCTCCGTCTCGAAGCTTGGACTGCTGAAGTGACCGCACAGCGCTAAGTTGGCTTCACCAACATAGCGCTATGCCCTGGGCGGTTACAGATTCAACAATGAAACTGCGGTTTTCCTACCTGCCTTGTACTTTTGTTTCAATTCCAAAAACCAGAGTTTTACAACCCTATGGCCGGTGCGGGTCGGCCACCCTCCCTGCTAGCAAGGGTGAGAGGTGTAGTGCACTCGAAGAAGCGTAAATGGTGCCATGTGCATTCAGGTGAAAAACGTGCTGAAGGGATACGAGGCATCAAATTGAGATTGTCCCTAAAGCTACAAGGACATCCTCGATGTAGCTCAAACCGCTTGCATACGGATGTCCATGGATCCAGCTGTGCCGCAGATATTCGCTGTAAATTCCTCCACGCTCATAAGCTTTTTCATATTAATCCAAGAATGCCGGTTTGTGTCTGCATTGGGGTTGCCAGCTCACAGTTGCGCCCACGCTCGATGCCTCCATACTCCCCTCTTCTGCGTTCCCTTGGTACTGTCTGCATGGCTGCAGGAGCAACAGCGGCATTCCCCTCATTGCAGAGATACCTGCGGGTATGAAAAGGCTTACAGATAAATAACTCACAGCTTCAACTGAGGCTTAGAGCATTGCGAACAAGGACTGTTTTTGCACTATTCCGTTCTTGAGGATGCATATAAGCAGCCGTTTCCGTCTGTATTCCAAAAAATTATCACCGTCTCTAGGTCCATCGCAGCACGAAGACCTCGCCGTGGAACGCGCACACGCACCAACGACGCACGCCTATTAGGACGAACAGAGCAGCCCCAGCACCCGTTAAGCCTAAGGCTTCCATCAGATTGCTGGTCCGATACTAGGAATACTGCTAGACCTCGTGTTCCGCGAATAAATCTTCTCTGTCATACGCGCTATCCTAGCGCAGCATCGTGGCGACTCGATCGTATCCGTGCGCGTGCAAGCTATTAGGGCGAAAGGGGACGTTAGGCTAGAGGGATGTACGGTTTATTTCTCGGCGGGAAGATAGGAGGAAAGAAGTGATTAACTGTAAGTTTAGAGTGTAGGAGGGCCCGCCGGCGATCTAACGATCCGACGAAGAATCCCACGAAACCCCTGAACAAGAACCGGTCTCGTGCCTTTGAGAGACGTTATCCCGAACTCAAAACAAGGAGAGCAAGGCCTATAGATTGGAAACGTCACGACAAGAATATATATGATAAGGCTATAGAGTGGTTCAGCGTAATTAGAAACGTACTAGACGATCTGGCTGTTCTGCTAGAAAATGTCTATAATATGGACGAGACTGGCGTAGTGCTTAGCATGCTAGGCTCTGTTAAGGTCCTGGTAGGTAAGGACGACTCAAGGGACTATAGAGGTGGCGACCGCTGTCGAGTGTATAAGTGCCGACGGTAGGTTGCTGCTCCCTATAATCTGGCCTGCGTTAACGCACCGGGACAACTCGTGGTAGCGGTTTGGTCTGGTCTGCGGGCTGGATCCGCATCGAAGTACGCGCTATAACCAACGTCTACATCATAGACCTCGTTAATTGTATTGGTTGTAGGGTTGACGGTGCTAAAGCTTATAGCAATTGGCCTAATAATGAAAAAAGATGTGAGGATCAAAAACATACTTCCCGAAGGTGAGCTGCCGGTATAGCTCACAAGCGCGTTCGTAGTTGGTAGAGATTGGTGTTACTTGGGAAATGATGGCTGTGTATCCTGTCTACTAGGACTTTCGAAATATCGACTACGTCGCCGAAATAATTGACCGCCTTAAATAACGGCGCACCTTAGCTAGAGAACCCAGGCACTATGTTATGTTAGACCGTTAGATGCGTTCAGGATTGTTCGGGACACTTGCTAAATACAGTGGGTACTGTCTTGTTCTCAGGTAAAATCCTTTCTACCTCTTGAGCGAGATTCTGCAAGTTGATAAGACTATCTGGGCTATTGATGATTTGAGCTAGCACATCTCTGCCAAACAGTCCGCTAACCGTAAGAATATAGAGAAAAGCCGAAGCGAACAGCATTGGAGGACTTGATTCAATAAAGACTACTTTAGGCAGCTTAATTAAGATGATGATAGTAGAGAAGATGGAATGGGAACGAGGTATGTCGGTTTTTATAAGCTCGCCCTAGTTGGATTAGCTGAGAGATGAAATTTTACATGCTGTGCCAGTTGGCTTGATTCTTGCAGCCACGCTGAGAATTGTTTCCAACCCTGCCTTATTTCTAATACTGTCGCCTCAATGGTAGTCATTAAACTGAATCCAGCTCCAGAACAGGCAAACTTACTACATATTCGGGGGCTTCTTATCAAGGCGGAACCTCCCGAGCAATCCAAGCTTAGTATCCCTCTATCCCTGTCTAGAGCGACCTAACGTCCCCTAACACACTTTGTGCGCAGCGCCTTCCACACCTGCTTAGAAGAGAAAGTAATGGACGAAATAATTCTCAGTAGCAGAAGCGGAATCTATGTCGGCCAATCTAGTTATCGTCACGATCATTGGGCGGCTCTAATACCTGATTTCTGTCTGCAGGAAACGCGAGCACGGGAAGCCCATCGCACCAGGCTTGACTGATGCAAAAAAAGACATCCGACGTTCCGCTGACTGCCCAGTCTACTATTATAGGATGCTACAACGGACTAGCCTTGTTGCTCCGTTAGAAATACAATATTCACTTGAGATGACGCTGAGCCCTTTAGTGTTTGCAAGAATTACATGTTGGCAACATTGGACTAAGCGCTTATTAGTAAGGAACGTTTTTGAGTTTGTTGGGACTTTTATTGTGGCATATCCCATATTCTTGGCGAATATGAACGTTTTGAGTTTGTTGGGACTTTCATTGTGTTTTATCTCATGTTCTTGGCGAATATCTTTCCGTTCATTATTCACGAGAATGTTCAGCATATGTATAAGCCTATGTCGCTAAGTACGGAACTAGCCGCTAAGTCTGTTAATTGAAGTTGTGGGATTGCATATGCACACTCGAATCATGCGTAAGAGGTTCCGAGCACACCTAGCCACGACCAGATCACGTCATGAGAGAGGGAGGAATACTGGAATCGAACTAGACGCTCGGAACGCAGTCCATTGGGGGAATCAAAACAGGGTCTACTGCCGGAACCAAAACGGAGTCCATTGCGGGAGCCAAAACCGGGACCCATGACTAACCAGGCAACCGCCATGATCATGTAGTACTATACCCTCAAAGACAGGCAATGAGCATGATGCTTTGGAAATAATAAAAAAATGCTATAAGCAGTAGTTATAGGGGACTATAGATTAGGTGAGAGTATCTCAATGATAGCCTGCTGCTATCGAACAAGAGTGCGGCGCTGCTGATCCATTCTGACTGACCATCGAGCGGCTGATCCAGTCCCAACAATCTCTACTCCCGTAGCGCTGCAGCTGAATATCGGCTTTAAAATCCCGACCATGTGGCTTCAGAAGCAGGACGAACCACTCGGGGGAAGAACTACTCCTCCAAGTTTAGTCTCTGAAAGTGGAGAGCCGACTTGGCAACAGTGTACGTCATGAATGGAGTCCACTATAACTCCGTTCCACTCCGCGACCCCATACTCCCCTCTGGAGCTCTACGGGGTCGATCCTAACCCCAAAGAGTAGCGACTAGATCCTACCAAGTGAATGTTCCATGGTTCTTAAGCCACGCGTTCATACCTCGCTGAATAGCTTAGGCCTATCATGGCCCCACTAGAGATGCCAATGATTTGCTCGATAATATTCGCGACATACATGATAGCTAGGATTCGAGTGAAGCGATTGAGAAAGAGCGCAGCCCACGGCTGATGTAGTTGCTCATCAGGTCCAAGGGTAAATTTGCTGGATAGGTAAGAAAATATGTGATAGCGAGGGTCCTTGAGGGACAAAACAAAAAGTTTGCGGACAAGGGGAGTGTCTACCGCTCGCTCTAAATCTTCATCAGCGTCACTGCTGTGGTATTCACTGTTACACTCATCATGACGATTATCGGTAGCATACGGATATGGCGAGGGCATCCACGTCGTATTAAAGATTACTTGGTTTGCTCTTGTAGGCCGAGATTTGAATGTCACTAGCTTAGGGACCTGTTCGGGAAGAGGTGACACACTTTTGTGTCATCCAGTATAGACAGCAACATGCGAGTGTGGACTCACGGAATTGATCGCCTACTTTCTCTTCTCGCGCAGGATGTGGGCACAAGCGAGAGCCAAAATAAGGCAATAATATGGAGAGCGATATAGAGAGCTCTCGTATGCGTTTGGAGGCTACTCAAGCAGGCAAGAGGAAGAGAAGAGCACAGACGGGCCGATACAGCATTGGAGGCTAAACCTAAACGCAATCAGGGCTACGATCAAGTTTGCAAGGAATACAGGACGGCTGTTGGGCTATGAACAAGGCGCGGCGAGCGTGGAAGAGGATGCCAACGAGCGGAGCAACCAAACTAGATTAGTTCGCGGGAGTTAAAGGTATCTGCCGCCTCCATTGACCGTCCTGTGACGTCAGGAGACATATGAATATATATGCTAGGTATCTGCCGTATAGAAGCTTCGAGAATCTCTTTAGTCAGTGATGAGGAAGGCAACTACGTTGCTAAAACAGCATGGCTCGAGCCTTCGTGCAAAGAATATGGGCTTCAGACCTCCGCGACCTTCATCTCGCTCTTTTAAGTCTAATCCGCATGTTTTGTACACGATATAGAGCACGCACTCGAGAACAGACTCAGGGCTACTATGGTCACAATGGATGTCCAAGGAGCCTTCGACTCGGTGCCCCGGCAGCAGTAGCTCCTCCGACCGCTCTAGCAAGGCTGGCCAAGGAAACTAGCCTGGTTTATAGCCTCCTTCTTGACTGACCGGAGAGCACGCGTCCGACTGGAAGATGTAGTAACCGAAACCTCCATACTCGACTGCGGACTCCCTCAAGGCTCGCCCTTCTCAGCTGCTAACAACGGGACGGGAAACCCCACCGTTGATTCCAGACAAAACGGTCACGTTGCAGAGATTGAGAAAGTGATAAATGGGGCCACCAGGGCCGTTCTTCCTGTCTGGAGGGCGACCCCACGGCACAAATTATACATAGACTCCGGACTTCCAACGGCTCGTGAAATCCTGGGTAGGATACGCCTTCGTTTCGCACACAGGCTCAAAGCAGTGGACGATAAACACCCTTTCGTCCCTCAAATCGAGACACGTATGATCACGGCAAGTAGTAACGCTGGCAGACGCCAAAAGGCCCGCACAAGACTGCAGACAGCAGCTCAACTACTTCCGGAATTCCCGCGGCCCGAACTCGTCCCGAAACGATATACACGCGACCCTAGGAGGGTGGTCGCTGAACTCTGCAAACCAGAACAGGCCAAGGCTTTTAAAGCCTGGCGGGACTCACTGCCAGAAACAACCCTGGTGGTATACTCAGACGGCTCCAAACTCGCCGACAAAACCGGCTACGGATACGTAATATACAGAGGACGGAAGCGAGTCGCCCAGGGCAAGGGCCGCCTAGACATTGCTGAAGTCTTCGACGGCGAAGCGGAAGGAGCACGGCACGGTCTCAGACACGCGATGCGGCTGAATAGGAACGGCGAAGCGATCCACGTGTGCCTGGATAACACCTCTGTTATCTCGGGACTGCGGGGAAAGGCACCTCCAAGCTCCCAGGAGGCCTTCCTTGACTTCCACGAAATGGCAATCATCACGCACATACGGGTCCACTGGGTTCCAGGCCACATGCGCAAGGGCACCGAGATAAACATACCTCCGGGCACACTGGCGACCTACGCAGGAGCTCTCCGGGTCGTACAAAAAAGGACGAGAAAACAGTTCGCACACTAGTAGGCAACTGAGGCCGAAATCCCAAAGACCTACCAAAAGCTAGCCATCCGTCCCACCCTGAAGTGCCCAGCTCAGCTGGAGCTTCCTAGAAAAACCCTCCACCGCCTGCTCGCGGCAAGGTCAGGCCATAGAGACTTCGAGTGGTATCACAAGAGGTTCGAACATGAAGACGCCAACCTCCTCTGCTCATGCAGCTATCGCAAATCGCCCGAACATCTAGTATACTGCCGGAAATCCAAGAGATTCGAAAAGGATTAGCCCAAGCCGCCGGACCAAAACTACTCCACCAAAGAGTACCGGCTCTTCTTACTCACAGAACCAACGGAATTCTCAAAGTTCCTCGCACTCACGAACTTCTGCACAGACATCTGCCCGCGATAGACAGGTGATCCATCCCCCTCACTCTAATACAGTCCCTCTACCTCCCTCCTCTTCTTACCCGCTTCACTTTTCCACCTTTACGCACACCTCTTTATAACCTGTAATTCTACGAAGATAAAAGCTATACCAATAGCGTACACCATATGACAATCATGTTCTAGTAAAAGTGGTGCCGAAACTGTATAGATCACAATGTATATAGAACGACAAAATGCATCCATACAATGTCTATAGCCCTGGAAGGGGAGACAGCGCAGAAAGGTGATACCGTGCACGAGCCTAAACGAAGCGGCCAACAGAGACGGCTTACCTATCAATATGCCACTGGGCTAGATTTGCGGGGTAGGAAGCGGCCACGCACATGTACAGTCGATAGCCTAGCCTCGCACGCCGCATACCTCGATAGAGGTTCGGGAACTTTTCCCATCCCGGCGTTAAATACACCACGTACCATGTACCACGTCTGCGCATCCCAGATCTTGACAGTCCTGTCGTGCGACCTGCCGGCCGTCGGCCGAGAATGCCGCCGAGCGGACAGAACCACGATGGCCTTCGAGCGTCTGGAGACACGCATCCCACACTTCGTTGACCCTTGGTTTTATCCCGTATTGTGGTTCCTCGTCCTTGTACAAGCGCCTAATTATACTATTTGTCGGAGCAAACACCACTGCTACATATACTTGCAGCTAAGGCTCCGATCAACTTCATATTTTCCACATGTGTATTACACATGTTGATTAACATCTTGTTAACATACACATCACATTGAAAATAGGAATGTTGATACACATCAACATCACTTCATACCTCTTTATCTCCATGTACACGATGTTAATCATGTTGATATGGCCCGTGCTAGTACTAGGTAGGGCATTACCCAGGGGCGGCCGAACCCCTCCCCTCCCGGAAGACCCCTGTCCAGTACCTAATTTAGGGTGTTTACCTATCAAAATTCTCCACCCAACTGCGTTTTTGGAAGGACAAACGCGTCCAACACGTCCAGAGCAGACCCCCAACCCTTAGTAGAGTCGACGCCTGAGACTGCGTATGAAGACCGACTCTTTACCCGTTATAAAGGCTATACCTTGTCTAAGAGCACCGAAGAAACGCGATCGTGGATTTGGCGCTTTGGTTACGATATCCGGAACGTGACCGAGCGTCGATGGGTGTGCCGACCTTGTATCAAGCAGAATCGCCCCAAGCCGACTTCCATCACGTCCGTCGGTATTCAAAATGCCATAGAACACGTTTATCTGATTCACCACACCCGCGCGCCAGTGGGAGAGAAAACTAAGCCGGCGGCAGAGCGGAAGGCAGAGTCCCGAGTCGGGAAGCCCGCGTTACCTCCGGAGGAGATCGTCCGTACAATAAATGGCCTAGACTGCGAGCGTGCCGAAGCAATAACTCGCCGGAGGCGAATAGCTCGGCTCCAGGAGGTCATGAAATCAGATCTCCGAAATGGGAAGCTCAGAGTTCCTCTCGAGGAGGTTAACCGGACACTCGACAACCTAGATCGCCGGCAAGCCGAACGGACAGCCCGTTCGAGAGAAGGAAGTCACCGATAAGAAGCCTCGAAGCCAGGGCGGGAAGGTCATAGTATCCCCCAAGGAGATCACCTAGTGCTGAAATTCCTCGTCCCAGTAGTCACACCCTGTTCTCCCCCAAATATTGCATGATCTATCGATGGATGCGCGGATCATCATTCGCCGTTACGCCCAAGCGGAGAAATTCGTCCCTACCATAGTATTCCAAGGGGCGGAGATAAGTTGCCTGTACAATGTGCTTCCGACGACCCGGGAGTATGGCCAGGGTTGTAGTACGCTTACGATATGGAGAGAATCATGCAACCAAGCCATTGTTCAAGTCCCTAAGTGCCCTGATCAGGAACTCGAGACCTCGTTTAGTTAGGGCTGTTGCAGGGTATTCTTATATTCGAGTTAGGTGGTTCATGGGATTTATACTTTGCGCGGGGTAGTCTTCATGCCCTATAACTTGAACTGGTTTTATTGACGAAGGTAGTTGCGCCCGCTTTGTACCTTCCTCCGTCGCCGGCATACGTCTGCATTGGTCACACCAAGACAATAGCGCCTCTCGACAGGGGTTACCCCGCAAATCAATAATCTCGGTCCGCGAAGCGAGATAGAACTCTGGTCCTCTGAGATGCAAAAGGAATGACATGTAACCCCACAACAAGATTAATGCCTCGATACCACACTACGTCGTATCTCTAATCCGGCCAATCCTCATTTACGGCGGTTGAATCCCTGGAGATGCGTCTATCTTCCTGTCTTAACAAGAAATCAATTTCGCAGTAGCGAGGGAGACAATGTAAAATGTCCTAAACGAGCTAACACGTTGCCTGTCTGGGCGTTGTCATATTATGATCCTATATCGCATATAGAGAGCTATCAGTATCTTGGCTTGATGTATATAAAACTGCATGTCCCAAGGCCTTCTCAATTAGGTTTCAGAAGGAGTCGTCAAACCCATAGACCAGTTTCTCACAAACACATACCACTCTTCCCTCTTCACACACACACACATCAACATGCAAGCCATCGCCATCTTCGCCAGTCTCCTCGCGGTCTCGGCCGCTAAACCAGTCGAGATGCAGCAGGCTGCAGCCACGTGCGCCGATTGGGGCACGGGGTTCGGCGGTGCCCTCATCCTCGGCCCCACCGACGCCCAGGCCAGCCGCTGCTGCGTCTACGGCGAGTCCATCGTGCTGTGCTGCCGCAACGACCCGGCCCTGGCCTCGGACCCCGTCTGGGGCAAATCCCTCGAGTGCTCCAGCCCCTGGTGGACCGACACAACTGCCTGGGGCCGTCTATATTCCTGTAACATCAACCCCAGCTTTATCTGTGCCTCTGCGAGGTGCGAGGGAGTGCCTTACCTGTACGACACCAAGCCGGATTGCCCTAAGTAGGCTGGTATAGCGCGCGGCGCACGAGGCCTCGAAATGTGGTCCGAGGGGGTTGGGTAGGCCAATTGATGAGAGTCCGTACCCCCGGTGGAAACAAGGAGGCTGACTGGAGTCGAGGTTGGCGATAAGGAATGCCATCTATTGTTCTTTTCAAACCTAGTTACACATCTGACCACTTTTCGTGTCGATGGGCAGAGTTGGGCTGATTTGCCTCGGCTACAAAGCTGAGAACAAGCGCAAGGAGACGCTGGGGCCCAAAATGCTCGATTCTGATAATGATGAGAGTCAATTTAAAGTCCTTCCCACAGCTCCAAGCCGCATGTAGACCGTGTGACTTGATGATAAATGTCAATTTATTGTCCGTCCCAAACCCAAGACGGGTTTATGCGCCTTCCCTTTTAAATAACATCCGTGCGCGAGCTGCTATTAGCAGCGAGGCGTGCACTCCCTACAAATCTTTAACACCCCTAATTTTTAGTGTGGAAAACCCAAAATACCAAGGCCGAGATCCAGAGACGCGTAGCCCAGCCCAGCTGGCCAGCACGCGGGATGACGGAACCTTTAGCACCGCCGGGGCCCACCAAAACCAACCTACAGCATAACAAGAGAGCTAGGATGCACGACAGCATCCGGGCTCCGCCAAAGACGAACCCCACCGGAAAGGACACCGCTGCGGACACAGAGTACTCGCTAAGGGGTTGACGTATGACTATTACGCAGTGCCACGCCGCCGGATCTAGGTAGTGGTGTACCGATTTGATACTATTTAGAATGTTTGTGACGACGACGCGGGGGTAGAAATAGCTGTGGGTTACTTGCGTGTGGTATCGTAATACTTGATACTTATTTTCTGTATTCTCGCAAGCCACGAAGCGGTGTAGGTGCTGGCACGAGGGGCTGGTAGAGTAAGGACGCATGAGGCGATCAAAGTAGACGCCAATAGAAACTGAGAGCTCTGTTCCAAGGGAGCTATCTATTCCTCAGAATTAGCGCTGCTGTTATTTCGGACAAACAGGTGTGTACGCTACTAAACCTACCGCGCCGTCTATGCAAGTAGGATTATCAGCTCGCCTTCCCCGTAAATTGCATGGATATGGAATAAATGCCTTTTTATACCCTCTTCCTACCGTTGCATAGTTTAAGCATAGTGCATGTGTAGTTAAAATAGGGTTAAGGTTCGCGGCGCACTACCTGACATGTATTCCTCATTGATGCATACTGCATATCGCCACAGAAAAGAGAATTCTTATGTATAAGCTAGTGTAGGTCTCTAAACAAGGTAAATTCCCCTTTTGGCAGCCCCTGCGGCCGCATGCGTGTTTCCTTGGATGCGCCGAAAGGCAGTATGATATTACATTTACATCTTACCTTATAACATTAAGCAACTTACTGCTTTAATAAGTAGGGTTTCGTGTTGACTAGTAGATTCTAGTAGTCTGTAATTTTAGGGTGAATAGCCATAATAGGCATAATGCAACTGCACCGACTAGTTCCGGGCACCTACTATCTATTTGTTGCAGTAACTCCTATACTCGGAGCTACTCGCCAGAGCTAGCCAATCTCGAGTCGGAGGCTCCCCGTTCTAGCTCGAGCCTCGGGTACCGAAAGCCCCAAGTACAAAAGCTCTACCAATCAGTAGCTAGTAGAATCAATGATCTATCTCCCACTCATTCCTAAGCTCGTGCTTTCCGTAACACTATTCGCTACCCGAACAGAGTATGCAACGTAAGTTAGTTATAACGTGTCTATGCGCGTAATGCACATGTTCGCGTGATGCACACCCCCACCAAAATTGCGATCTCAAAGATAAGGCTGCAGAGCTACACACAATAGCTATTATTATAAGATTTTATAGTAGAGTAGTAAATAGAAGCTTGCAAGTAATTTAGACTATCTAAATTTGCTTAGAGGCTAAGGTTACAGCTAGAGTAAGTAGTTTTAAGTAGAGCTACCATATAGCTACTTAAAACTCTTTACTAGTATATAGTAGCTTAATAAGAGTAACTCTTAGATAGGAGAGTAGCTAGATTATAGAATAGAGGAGGTCTAGTTAGGATATCTACTAGAGCCCTATAATAGATAGGACAATAGGAGTAATTAATTGAACTAATTGCAAGGCTAAGCTAACTGTAGAGCTGCGAGCTGGTTGCAAGGCTGCGAGTCTGTACGGTGCATACTGTTCTACTCCAATAATCAACGTTATTGATTATTTGTACCTTTTTGGGTTGTTTGGCGCAGTGGGGTCGGGCTGCGTTCTTAATATTAATCCTATTAATTACAATATTTATCTTTTAAGTAACCCTTTCATCTAACAAATGTATAAACAAGCTTAGGGGCCTAAATCTAGGCTACTAAACAGGGGATTGACCTACATCTAGGACGCCAGTTGTCCCAGATTTGGGCCAATACTAGGCTTGCTCAGGCTGCCAGGACCTGCTCAGGCTTGCACAGCCACAAGCTTAGGTTACTTAGTCACTGCTCAGTTTTAAAATCTTGTATGCTTAGGTTCGAAAACGGAAATGGACTTTGGTGAGGTTAGTTTTCCCCATAGAGAACTTCGCGTATCGATTAAGTCGTACTTTCTGAATCAGCGTATCTTTGACTTCTCGCTTCCGTGGTCGTCTAGATCGTGGAGCATCTTCAAGGTGCTCAGGTCGAATCTTCAGAGGACGATTTGATTCAAAACCTCGCTTGATAGCTCGAGCATAGATTGAGTCAATCGTTCGAGCTGAGAGACCAGTTTTTTCAACTATTTGAGACGTAGACTTGCCGACATAAGGGGACTTCAATGTAACAACCAAGACCCGAGTAGTAAGGTCAGTGTTTCGAGCCATTTTCAACACCAAGAGTTGAGTATACTCAGTTATCTCCGACTCAAAAGGTTGAGTTGAAAAACTTTATCTTTACTAAGATGGGTGGCGTCACTTAGCGGCGACGCTTTAGCGCTAGCAAGAACCTTTGAAAGGCACCTCTGTATTACTTCATTATAGGGAATACCATGTAGCCATTCGTTGGTACTAGTCATCAGACTCAGTTGTGACATGGGTCGGCGGGGAGGGACGTCAGAGATCGGCATTAGCATATGGTACGTCGATAAGTTGTTTCACCCGGTTCCTATACTTAGCGGCGAATGCCATCAATCTGGATAAGTTGGCCGGGGCTAAAGATGGAAGTACATCATGTCTATTCCATACGTTCAAAAACTAATCAAGATGGACAAAGACAGATGGCACTCAGGCCTACAGCAGAATCCAAATCCAAATACTGAGGCATGCATAGAGACATGAAAACTTGACTTTTATTTTGATACCTCTTCCCACTTCTTGGCGTCACTACTTTTCTCCATTTTGTCAAGAATCTTATGCATGCCCATAGCCTGCTCGAAATCCACAAACCCTTGGTCAACTGCACCACTCTCAGCGTACAACTCATACAGCGCACCGATGTTTTTTGCCATCGGGACCAGGTCTTCCACCTCTTTTCTGAACCGCACGTTCACCACCTCCACCGTGTCTCTATCATGATCATACACCTCAATCTTCTCGCCCCCAAGAGCAAGATGAATAGGCATATTTGACGTAACACGTATCTCACCCTTGGTCCCAAGAATATGCCACACAAGCGACGGCACATTGGGAAACGACTTTCCGTACCGGAAGAACATCGAGATCGGCGCGTTCGATGCGCCCACAGTGCCGTGTAACTGGACGTGATCGGGCGTCTCGCGCTTAATCATCTTGTCAAACGACCCATCCGGATGCAAAAGCTCCGTATCCGGCCAGCGCGTACTCAACTGTGCGGAGAAGTCGCGCAGCCCTCCAAGTGCATACCACACTACATCGGCGGTATGGGCGAATATAATGGTAAAGAAATTACCCCCGACTTCTTTCTTGGTGAGGTAATCGACACCTGGTGGGTTAGAGTCACCATCGTATCCCATACTATATGAAATATTCGAGCTGATTAGCTCTCCGATTGCCTTTGTCTCGACGAGCTCCTTGACTTTCTGGAACACGGGCGATGTGCGCGACTGCAATCCTACGATTGTTTTGCTGCCGCTTTGCTTGGCTGCGGCCAGCATTTCTTGGGCTTGTTGGAGGTTGGATCCTATTGGCCACTCTAACGTGTTGGTTCGCGTGATGCACGTATTCGCGTGATGCACGCGATTTACTAGGAAAATCAAAGAAAATCAAGAAG
>JALNQK010000350.1:0-19150 GCA_028458525.1 Ophiosphaerella herpotricha
TAATATTTTTAAAACTTTACTTCCTTAACCTTTATACTTAACTACTCTACTCTACTATACCTACTTCTATTATATTTTAATCTAATTTACTTATAATAGCTTAAACTAAGTAAATAGCCTAATCTTTAGTTAGTAGAAAAGTACCTAGAAAGAGATTATTAATAAAAGCTACTTAGAAGAATCTTATAAGTATTATACTAAAGCCTAAGTACTACTTTAAGCTAAGTAGTATATTATTATAGTTATTAATTATAGTTTAAAACTAATAATATATAGCTATTACTTTTAAAGAGATTAAGTAATATTAGAAAAGTATTAAACTACTAATTTATAAGCTTATAATAGCTATTAGGTATCTATAATTAGAGCTCTTTTAGAAGCTACTAAAGTATTTATAGTTAGATATCTTAAAGGTATATACTTATTATATATATTAATAATAGTAACTAACTATAATAGATTATAATCTAGGTTAAGAATTTAGAGCTAGTAAAGTACTACTATTATAAACTTAGGTATATAACTAATTAAAGAGATATATAATAAGGCTATAGTACTAAAGTAGCTATAAAAGTCTACTAGTAATAGGACTAATTCTATATTATAATAACTAGCTTTAATAAATACGTAATACTATTAGTAAATATTTAACTTAATATATAAAATAATAAATTTCTAGTTACTTAGACCTAAGGTAACCTAGTCTATATAACCTAACCCTAACTCCTACCTATTCTTAGTACTAAGAATAGGTAGGAGTTAGGGTTAGGTTGTATAGACTCTAGGTAGTAGTAGGAGTAGTAAGAGTACTAGGTTAGAGTTAGGTAGAGGTTAGGGTCTAACGTAAGCCTACCTAACTCTAACCTAACTCCTACCTATTTACTAGCCTAAGAGAGGCCTACTATACCTCTTTAGCCTTTTTAATATTAAGCTTAGCCTTAAGTATATAAGACTAAGTAAAGGATTTTTTATTATTATAAGCTTTTAATTTACAAAGACGTACTAAATAAGTCTAAATTTCTACTATCTTATAAGTAGTCTTATTAAGTAATAAACACTATACCTTCTTAGTAGTAGTAATATTAGTAGATAATCTCTCTTATATATAGTTAACAGCTCTTTCTAAGAGGTATTAGCTATAATACTAGTATAATAATAGAATACGTATACTTAGATATAGAGATACTAGGATAAGTATAATAATACTAAATATTAGTATTAATATATACTTTATATACCTTACTATCCTTCTTAGGTATAATATATTAAAGACCTTTAGAAGAATAAAGAGAATATAGTATAACTTTAATACTATTGTAATAAATACAAGTAATAAGGGTACGCTTCTTAAGAATAGAACAAGGAGGTATAGGAGAATTGTTAGAGGATATAATTTAGATACGGGGAGCTAATAACCTAATAATAGAATATATTAACCTTAACCTAGAGGGGTTAGAGGGAGGAGATAGTGTTATAGGTTAAGACCCTATATAATTAATAGAGCCCGTTAAGCTAAATAGTAAGCCCGAAGGATATAGGGACCTAGTAGGGTCCGATTAGGACGATGCTATTGAATACAATGTAAACACGTAAGGGATTTGTAGATTCGTAAGCCTTAGTAGCGACGAATCTACGAACCTATAGATTTGTAGATTTGTAGGCCTTAGCAGCAACGAATCTACAAATCTACGAAGTATATAGGCAGCACCACGTTCATTAGAAGAGGAGCATCGTCAATTCATCAAGCAACCTCCTAACCACAGTACTGTACACTCTTGACATTCATCGTTTGAAATCATTACTACATCAGTCCGTATTAACGTTCACCAACCACCGCGATCCAAGTCATTGCACTTCTACCAACTAACCCGCGCCCCCACGGTAAGTTGTCTAACGGTACCCAGGCAGCTCCATGACAAATATATTACTTATCTAGGTTTAGTAGCTATCTGTATACTATATGCAATAAAAAATATATTTTCCCCCTCTTTTTCTAGTTTGTTTGGTCCTAGTTGACGATAGTGTGCCCTCGTTGCAGTTGCTGCAGTTCCTCTTATGTCGCCTCTGTAGTAAGAGAATCCTCAACGGAAAAGTTTGTAAAAGACAAATTGAGTTCACTATCTATACTCTATATAAAATAAGGTAATAGAAGAGAGCTTTTGATGAATTTCGGATCCTATGGGTCCTTGTGGGCGTGTTTGGTGGCGGTTGGCAGGGCAACCAAGGGTGGTGCAGAGGTCGTCAATTCAATTCGAGGATAGAATTGATAAGATTGACAAAATCGGGATTGAAAACCACACTGCCCGGACTTGTCGAAGTTGTAAATATCTGCGTCCTCAATGCCGTACTTGGCCCTTATGTTCCGTACAAGGTCGAACCACGCCTGAATCTTCCTGGGATCTTCGCATAGGGTTCTCTGGTAGTCGTATCCACGAGTAAAGCGCGTCTTGAGCTCTGGTTTTCGCTTCACAAAATTTCTGGCTCAGAGTTTCCCGACCTCCCCTCCGGCGCGCTCCGTGAGTAGCAAATTGGCCTTATCTTCCACATCAGCCAACCTGGGCGGAAACCCTCGTGAATCCAGGTCTAGTACGTGTTTGAGAAGAGCATTTTCTTCCAGTTCTGTGAGTTTTCGAGAATTGGGCAAGAGATCGCGTCGTGATGCTCGCCCCTTCATTCTGTCACGTGATGTTGATTCGGGCACATTGTCCGTCTTTGCAGCGGTAGCGACGCGTAATTCCCGGTCCTGTTTGATAGCTTGGGCAGCTAAGAGCAGCCTAGCTACGGCAGAAGTTGGATTCCATGGTTTGTTAAAGAGAAATGTCGTGCCAAATACAGATGAGACGCGTTGGATAGAAAATCCGCGACTTGCTTATATCTGCGACTCGCTTATCAACCACGTTATGAGATGTCTGTTGTGTGTTCTCGAATTGATCAACCAATCATAAGTGTTATAATGGCTCACTGACCAATAGTATTCACGATTAGTGAACGCGTGATGTTTACTCTTCGAACGAGGTCACAGCGATAGCGGAACGGATTTTGAGGAGGACCCATTGTAGATTTAGGTTTTCATTTCTATCAAAGACGCCGTAGGCATTGACGTTGACAAAGGCACTGAGAAGTGAAGGTGCATGGGTCTACTTTGTGTGATCTGATATAATATCCCGCTGGTCTACATTGCGTCCCATCCCACTGTGGATCAAGGGTCGATTGATGGTGGAGTCAACTTGAGCGTAAGGAGCGCCGCCTTCGGCGAAGAACCGGTCCCGTTCCGGTTCCACTCACACGACCAGACGCCACTGTCGGTCGACGGAATCGCAGTCCAGTGGGACTGGAGTGTGCCATCCGACGGAAAGAGGAAGGCCACCGACCCCCAAAAGCCGAACCCGTTGTTCACCCGCGCTTCGGTGCCATTGGTTGTATTCAACAGCATAACTTGACGGGACGAGGAGGTCGAAGCAGGTAGGGAGAATGTCAAATTATCCCAGGTGGCCCCGCTAGATACCGTCTTGTTGGGGGAGCCCTGCCAGGTGCCATCCTTGTCTGCGGTAACTATCAGGGAGGGTTAGTTCAACATGTATGCTACGTTTCTAACGACGTTCTGTTTCTGGGTAGGCTCGGTCACTCACAAATGATAGGGGCGGCCTGGGGATTTTTCATGGCCTTTGGGTGGCCAATGAGTACCTGCTCTAGATTGTGAGAGTAAGCACCCATCTAAAATTCGTGATGTCAGAAAGTGAGACGTACCGCCCATGGAGACCAAGGGGAGTCCCCCAATATTGTCCCCGTAAGCATAGAGCTGGAATGGTCCAGTTGCCTGGCGGCCCTGGAACTCGGCTGCTGCTGTAGAGAGAGCAAAGTTTAGAAGTAGGGTGTTGGTGAACAGCATGATGGATGGCGGTGGGCAAAAGCCGAGTAAAACGAATATGTGGGCTTGGGGGCTCGAGGGAGAGAAAGCAATGGACTGCGGAGCGGGGTGCTGAATGGAAGGCTAACTAAGAGAGCGTGACGGTTAGTTTATATCAAAAAATCAAAAAGCCACTACGTCACCTCCCAAAGGCAATATGCCGGCCCTCAGGAGAACTCTCATGGCTGACGCTGCCAAGCATGATTTGACCTAGCCAGAGAGTTTGACCTTAGGAATGTTACGATTGGCAGGAAATGGAGAACTCGTAATCACCGGACTTGTCCAGTGGCATCGCATAGCCACTAACTCACCATCCCTCGTTAATACGAGCTCTTATCCCTGAGGCAAGTGCCAAGATGACATTGTGGATGTGCAAGAATACGTAACACCCTATAGGTCCATAGCATATAGCCTTTGTAAATCTCATGTCACCCTACTTAATGTTCCTAGGTTCAGATCGCGGACGAGGGGCCTACGTCAGCTGGAGAGCGGATAAGGTGCCTGATTCGGAAGTTGCACCGGTCATTATTTGAACAGACCATGCGTCAACAAGGTGGTGGATTTTGGGTACTCTGCCTCGTTAGCAGCTCGATATACGGAGGTGCTTTTCAAAAGTCTTTGCCCACGCCAAGGCACTAAAAAGCCATATAGAGATGAGAAATAGCCAAATGGCTTTTGACAGTTGAGAGGTAGAAGACCTCCAAATTGTGTGCCAAGATTGTGGCTTTTTTTTAGCGTGGGCAAGAACTTTGGAAGGCTCCTCCGTACGTGGGCAGAACCGAAAGGTAGACGAACATCATGCTGGCGGACAATTAGGCCACCAAAAAGGGCGCAAGTGCTGGGAGATACTCTTAAATTCGGCGTATATTTCCTCAGTCATCGGGGCACTGTAGACTGCCATTTTTGGTTGCCCGCAAGGGTGCCCTGGGTCCCTGGCCGGCATATGGGGTAGCTCCCAATGCTTCGGGCGCAGCCCCGATCGCCCAGCTAGGTTTGGCATGCACTTGGCCTGTCGGAACGAAACAACGCTGTGCATCACCCAATGTCGCGCTAAGGGAGGCGGAGCGGACGTTGAACAATTGATCGATCACGGACCCTGTGGGGTGTTGGGAGACCCGTCCGACTACTACCGTAGCAATACTTCAGCTCGATATTCCTTCAGAGCCCCGTAGACGTGTGAAAACAGGCCCTTGGCACTAGAGCACATTAGGTTTGGTGCTTTCAATAATATCAAGACACAAAGCAATGGAATAATCAGTATCCCATAGTGTGCCGGATTCCGCTCTCGGTTAATTAGCCAATCAATACGTGAGGCAGAGTCGCCCGTCGCCCCCGCCAATTAAACTCTATTACGCCTCAGTGACTCTGCCACACGTATGATTGGCTAATTAACTGAGGGCAGAATCCAGACCGACGGTGGCTTTCAGCCCCCCTACCCGACTCAGTCATGACGTGTATAACAACACTTTGCACCATGCCTTCCTCCTCGCGTCAAGCTTAAGCTAGCCCGTTCTCGGGGCACATCTTCCTCAAATCTCCTCGCCCAACCTACTAACCATCGAGTCTACAGGGAGGATCTTCGAGAGCAACACGCAATTGGAGAAGAGATAGGTAAAGTCATCACCTTGGGTGTAACAGCAAACGGCATCGACGAAGACGAACTTGACGGGGAACCGGCAGAACTACAACAAGAGAAGCTCGACGAGGAGATGCTCACGGCTACATCGAACCTCACCGGAGTCACCGCGATGTCCTGCAAGACTGTAGAGGGGCACGCAGGCTTCTTTGCTCCCGGTCCCTTGATTACGAGGCCTCATCGTAAACGGGCATGCTGCATCCCTCCACATCTTCTGCGCCTCTTAGTAGCCGTTTTTTGAGTGACTAGCCGAAAGTGCCACCGAAGAATACTGTATCACAGTCCCAAAATAGAGATTACCCCGGCATTGTGAGGCATCAAAGTATTGGTTAGAGAAGATGACGAAAGCGCATGGATTACGACTCAAAGCCAAGCATAGACTTGGACTTGTGGCCATGGATAGGTGGAACCTTGACAACTCAGGCAACGAGATGGGGGATCGTGAAGTAGCCTGAGGGGGTTCCATCCAAGTATAAATTCGTCGCCATTACTCGACAACGGGGTAGTTTATTCACTCGGGTTCTCACATCAACCTTCAGACAACTTGGTCCTCTCGCTTCCAAGGCTCATCCACCCGCTCGAGATCCTCGCTTGTCCCTAATTTTGTCTGAGCCATGATTCTCTCCCTCCTGTGTCAGTCGCTCTTTGCGGGCGCCACACTTGCTGCACCTGGAGCTGTTACCAGCCGCGGAGCAGCTTGCTCTGGCAACACTCCCACAACAAGGTCCAAGTGGTGCGACTTGTCCGTCGACACCGATTATTGGACCCAGCCCGTGGATACAGGCGTCACTAAGGAGTACTGGCTCGACCTCACCGATGTCGAGGTAGCGCCAGATGGTGTTCGCCGCAGTGCCATGGCCATCAACGGCACGATTCCAGGCCCAACTCTGTTTGCCGACTGGGGTGACACCGTTAAAGTCCATGTCACGAATTCCCTCAAGAAATCGAAGAACGGCACCAGCATCCATTGGCATGGAGTTCGCCAGAACTTTACCAACGAGGCCGACGGCGTTTCGTCTGTGACCCAGTGCCCTGGCCCTGTTGGTGAGACTATCACCTACACTTGGAAGGCCACTCAGTATGGGTCTACGTGGTACCACTCCCACTTCGCCCTCCAAGCTTACCAGGGCATCTTTGGCGGCGTCATCATCAACGGCCCCGCCTCGGCCAACTACGACGAGGACCTCGGTATGGTCTTCTTGAATGACTGGGACCACCAGACGGTCGACCAGCTCTCCGAGCTTGCCTCGAGAGAGGGTCCTCCCACGCTTGCTAATGGCCTGATCAACGGTACAAATGTGTTTGGCGCCGATGGCAGTGGCACACAGACTGGCAAGCGCCTCGCTGTACCCTTCAAGGCGGGTAAAACCTACCGCATGCGCCTTGTCAACGCCGCCATCAACAGTCACTGGAAGTTCACGATTGATAACCATACGATGACTGTCATCGCCGCCGATTTGGTCCCAGTCAAGCCCTACAAGACCAACGTCGTCGACCTGTCCATAGGTAAGACCGTTTCCTTCATATAGTAGAGGATTGCCTGAATAGAGTGGTGCTGACTTTCGAATACAGGCCAAAGAATCGACATTCTCGTCACCGCCGACCAGGGCAACGTTGCTGAGAACTTCTGGATGCGCTCTATCCCCCAGTCCGCGTGTACTACCAATGGTAACGCCCAAAATATCAGGGGTATCGTCCACTACGGCAAATCTCCATCCACACCCAAGACGACCGCACACACATTCACCGACAGCTGCATGGATGAGACTCCCAAATTGGTCCCCTCCGTACCCAAGACAGTCAAGGCTGCGGATTGGAAAGACCTCGAACTTGCCACCTTCGAACAAAACACCGCAGGCAATTTCAAGTGGTTCCTCAACAGCACCACCCTCGTCACCAACTGGGCCGACCCTACCCTGGGACAGGTTATGAGAGGCGCCACGACATGGAGCAAGTCGAACGCCGTCCTGCAGCTACCCGAAGCCAACAAGTGGGTGTACCTCGTCGTTCAGACCGCCATCCCCGTGCCTCACCCCATCCATCTCCATGGGCACGACTTCTTCGTCCTCGCACAGGGAACAGGCACGTATTCCTCCGCTGCGAAACTCAAGACGGACAATCCCCCCCGTCGCGACACAGTTCTCCTCCCAGCTGGCGGGTACCTGGTCATGGCGTGGGAGACGGATAACCCGGGTGCCTGGTTGATGCACTGTCACATCGGCTGGCACGCTGCCGAAGGATTTGCGCTGCAATTCGTTGAGCGGTATAATGAAATCGCGGGTATTACCAACGGGGTCAGCCTTAACAAGACCTGCAACTCCTGGAAGAACTTCCAGAGCAAGCATGCCATCAAACAAGTTGACTCGGGTATTTAAGGATGCGGTCTTGAACGATGCCAACCTGTGAATAAGCACGACAATACTTAGATAGGACAAGCATTTATATATATTGGGGTTTGAATTGAGCCATGAAATATTTGAAGCATTACCCGTTGGTGGATCTCTCGGAACTTCACTTGTTTCCCAAACTCACGCTACGCAGCAACCCCACTTTTCAATGTCTCGTTCCTCACCACCTCCTAATATGGTGCTGGACAGCAAAATAACTACGACAGCAAAATAGCCACTTTTTCGACTATTTAACTACTCTCTAGAAACCACCTAATAACCAGCATTTTCCAGAAATTGAATCGACGACTTCAACCCTACTTAAACGTCCCTTAAGCCGCCAATCTCCTGCTTTTGCTGTAGCTGCAACGCACTTTTTGCGGGCTGTTGTAAACGGTCTCTAGGGACTATATTCCAGCTACCTAGTCCAGAGGCTATTTACAGTCAAGATAAAGAGAAGAGGAGTGTAGGCGGCCATCCTGCCTCGTTTAGGTGGGCGCACGACCCACGTACTGCCAATTGAAGAAGTAGTAGTCAGGAGTGAGCGACTAGGCCAGCAGCCTAGTCATGTAACCTCGGGCTCAGCCCGTTACAGCTGTACTGTGTAGTCCGGAGGTTTTGCAACCAAGCCAGATCGGTGGTTGCTAACAGAAGGTAGAACTATCTAGGAAAAGCTCTTTGCTATGCGACACAGGGCTGGCGTAGGATGAACGATTTGTTGCTTACAAGATCTAGAAACTAGAACTGCAAGCGACTGTAGCACTGTAAATCACTGGCGAGCTGGCCGAAGTGATTACTGTAGCTGCGGTTGCTTGGGAACTGACTAGAGTAGGGGCGGTAGTAGTAGTAAGTATTTGCTGGTCAGCATGGTGCTGTTGTACGCTATCCCGCAGATGGCCACGCTTAGTGGAGATTGTAATCCAGTGTCTATCAAGAGGCGATGAGGGGCTTGATACCGTACTCAGCACACTGGTTTGACGTAGGGATTATATACTTATTTGGGCGGGGTGAGCATGAGAATAAGTATAAGAATATGCGTGTTGGTGACCTGCTTATTCCAAGCTGTGGACTTCCACCATAGTGGAAAACATGGCTGGTGGATATCCACGTATGGCTTTCTATAAGATGATGCGTTGCGCGCAAGTCAGCAATCCATGCGACAGGCCGCGTACAGGACGGGGCACGGAAGCGATGACTCCAATAACGTGTTTTATCAGCATGTGGCCCAATCAGCATGTGGCCCACCCCACCAAAACGCGCGACGCGCCTCGTACGATAGCTCGGCACCTACATAATTAATTTTTTGAGGTTTTGTATGAGGATAGATTAGATAGCTCTACATTGAGTTCTATTGTGGCCTTGTACGTAGCATTTACTGCACGTTGGTGGTGCTCGTCTACGTGCTTGAGTAGGCTCAGCCCGGCCACCCTCTTGGACCCCCTTTCAGCCACTGCGATTCGCTCCTGACCTTCCTAGGCCTAAAGGACGCCTCTAGAAGCTATATACTATCTACGCTGTTAATGCTTACGTTGCTAGCGTTGATTTAACGCACGTAACTTAATATTCTCCTCTACTAAGATTGTTACTAAGTTTATAGTAAGCTAATAGCCTTTTACAAACTAGCTAATTACTAGGCTTATTAGGCTCTAAGACTAGTAGTAAAGTAGGTTACGTACAAGTTAAGCCTACTACTAGAGTTAGCTAACTATACGTAGAGTCTTAGTAGTCTATAGAGCTAATTTATTAGCTACTACTACTACTATCCTTACTAGAGATAGTATCCTAATAATAGTAAAGTACGTTAAGATGCGCTCTAGACTATATAGGATAAGTCTAGTTACTTAAAAGCTAGCCTTAATATTCTAGCTAGATAGAATTATTTACTAGATCTTCTAGTATATCTATAGAAAGTCTTACTTATCTATATAAAAGACTTCTTACTATATAAGCTCTATTACCTTATTTCTATATAGTACTTTAAGAAGAAAGTAGTAGCTAACGTTAAGAGGTTAGAAGAGGTAAGAGGTATAAGCTAGTATATAGAGGGTAATAATCTTATTCTCTATATAGAACTAATTAAACTTAGTTATAGTATAGCTACTATAGCTATTAAGAATAAGTAGTCTATATATACTAGTTATATATAACTTTATATATCTATTAAAGTACTTTATTTATTTAACACCTAGTTTATTAGTTATCTACCTACTATTACTTATACTAACTACCTAGTCTAATATAAGACCTTAATACTAGCTAGCCTAGTAGAGCTTACTAGATAGGATTACAAATAGTAGGAAGTACTAGCTAGATATATTAATATACTTAATTATAGTAGCCTAGTTATAATTACCTAGCTAAATAATAGTTACTTAACTAGTTATATTAAAGCTAGTAATAGCTTTTAATATTATAGCTACTCTTATTATAAAGCTAGTCTTATTAAAGTTAAATATATCTAAATTAGAGATTCTATATATATTATACGTATCTTAAACAAGCTTAAACTAGGCTCTAATTATAATAAGATCCTTATACTATACTTTCTAAGAGTAGAATCTCTTATTCTACTTTATCTAAAGCTCTATCTAGTAGTATATAAAGTATAATACTTAGTACTTACTAAGAAATAGAAGAAGAAGATTTTAGCTATAAGTAGTAAGTAGAGTATCGACTATTTGTTATATATTAATAATCTAAGGAAGAAAGCCTTATTAATTAAAGTCTAGAATCTATTAAATAAGATACTACTCTTTAATAGGACTTATCTTTAGGTTAATAAGTTTTATCTTGTATTTAGAGTAAATACCTTAAAAGTAGTATCTAAAAGTTATATAAAGAACTATATATAGCTTTATAGTCTTATACTAGCTTTAAATTTTCTTTAATTAAAGTATATAAAAAGTAAGAAGCTACCTACTTTTTTTTTTAGAAGCTTAAGTATATTAGTAGAAAGCTATAGTTAATAAAATAAAACGTACTACGTATATTTTAGTAGAGTAGGCTATATACTAATTCGGGCTATATACTAATAAAATATAGTAGTATCTAAGTTACTTACTTACTATAGTACTAATATATACTAAATTATAAAGTTATAATCTTAAAGATAAGGCTATAGTACTATATATAATAGCTATTAGTATAAGAGTTTATAGTAGAGTTATAACTAAAAGCTTTATATAGGTATAGAGTATTTATAATAACTAATAATACTTAATATAGTTTATAAGTAAACTATATATATAAGTAAGCTATAAACTTAACTAACTTTATATAATATATTACCTTTAAATAATAATACTTTAACTAGTAATATTATAAAAGTCTTATAAAGAAGTAGATATCTTTTTTACTATCTTAGCTATTAAATCTAAGTAAATTTAAAGTAGTATAAAGTAAAGTTATTAGAGTATATAGCTTACTTATATATATAGCTCTCTTGTAAACTATATTATTATAGAAAGTTAAGATTTTAATAGCTAAACCTAAAGGTAAAGATTTATTAGATAAGATATATAACTTAGATACGTAACTTAGAGCGTAATCTAGAGATACTAAAAAAGTATAATCTTCTTAGCCTCTTTCTCTCTAAGTATAGTACGCTAGTTAGTATTACTATAAGAAGCTAGGGAGCTAGACTATTATATACTAAATAGTTATTATAAATATTATAGTCTATTACGTTATTATTAAAATAGGATAGAGCTAAACTAATTTAGTAAAGATAGTAGCTATTATAGGTTACAACCCTATATATAAGTTAGAACTAATAGAGCCTAAGTTACCTATAAGTAATATCCTAATAGGCTATAAATCTAAGAGACCTAGATAGGATAGTAATATAGAATATAACCTAGATACGTAATAGATTATATATAGTAATCTATAGATCTATCCTATATATTAATAGATTAAGGTAATTCTAGGATCTATTAGATAGATTAATAGATTAAGAGGATCTATAGACTAGGTAAATAGATTAATAGATTAAGAAGTAAACTATAAAGTATATAGCTAATATAATATATATTATTAGGATAGTATTATTAATCCTAATCTTTAACCTAGAGTAATATACTCTTAATATCTACTATTTAGAATTATTATTGTACCTTAGCCCTATTAACAGTTAACCTAAACCCTACATCTATTAGCGTTATACTCTAATTACAATTACTACGTACCTAGGTAAGCTATCTAATAGGTACTATAAGTAGTTTACTTTATACTTTAATAATTATTACTTTAGAGAGTAAAGTATAAGTAGTATATAGTCTAAGCTATATAATAATAATAGCTATACTAGTAGGAAAAAGACTCCTTAAAGTATATAAAATAGACAATATAGACTTTAGAAATATTAAGAGAATCCTAAAGAGTCTCTATAAAGATAGAAAATAGATAAAGATTATAATTAAAAAGCTTATTAAATAAAATAATAAGCTAAAGAGTTATATTAACTAGAATAAGACCTAGGTAAGAGTTATAGCTAAGGATTAAGAAAAGATTAAAGGTATTACTAGCTACCTAGAGATAAGTATAACAAAGAAGCTACCTAAGATACTAGAACTTAAAAAGTTTAATAGAGAATAGAAGAACCTATAAACCTTCCTAGTAGTATTAATACTATACTTAAATATATAAGCTAAATACTTTAATATAGAAGAAAAAAAAGTTATATATATTAAGATATACTTTAAAAGAAAAGTAATAGGGTAGTTTAATCTATACTAGATAGACTATAGACTTAATATACTAGAGGAATAAAAAGAAAGAATAGTAATAATATTTAGTAACTATAACTAGTTTATTACAAGACTTAAAGTAGTATTTAGAGATACTAACGTTATATAACAAGTAGAAGAAAAACTTATTAAACTAAGGTAAATAAAAGAAGTAGTAGAATACGTATCTATATTTAAATAACTATCTATAAATACTAATTAGAACAAATAAGTATTAATAGTATAATTTAAATAAGGCCTAAATAAAAAAATATACTATAAAATAATCTAAATAGAAAAAGTATAAATACTAGAAGCTATAAAGGCCTAGGCTATCTAAATTAATAATAAACTCAAAGAATAGAGAAAGAATTAATAAAGAGAGATAAGAAATAACTAGAACTAGAGTAATCTAATAGTTCTAGATACTAATAAGGAATATAAAAAGAAAGACTTTAAATACTATAACTATAATAAGAAAAGATACTACGTAAAAGACTATAGAAGTAAGAAGAAGAAAGGTAAGAAGAACCTTACTTACTATAACTATAAAAAGAAAGGATACTTTACAAAAGATTATAGAAGTAAGAAGAAAAAGGAGATATTATTAAAAATAAATAAGATAAGAAAGAACTCTAAGAAAACTATAGAAGAACTATATAAAAAAGTAGTAGCTAGTAGAAAAAACTATTAAGAGTTATACTAAATATTCTACTATAAAGATATATACCTAATATATATCTATATAAAATAAAGTATAAGATAGTTTTTATAGAGAAAATAAAACTAAATATTAGTAATAAAAGAATAAGTCTAGGAATAGGTAAAAGATACTTATAAGAATTAAGATAAGAGATTAAAAGTAATAACTTATAGAGTAAGACTCTTAACTCTATTATAAATAATATAAGAAGATTAAGAAGAAGCTTTAGAAAGAGAGAGCTCTAGTATAGAGAGTTAAGAGGACTCTAGTATATAGAACTAAGAAAGCTCTAAATTAGAAATACTAATATAAGATAAAATATTCTTACTAAGATAAGAACTAATATAAGAAATAGAGGAAGTATATAATAAATAGAAGTTATACTTCTTTAAAGAAATAAAGATTAAATCTTTCTAATACTAGATAGAGATAAATATAGTAGCTATAGGAGATATACCTATATAAGAAGAATAGACCTAATTAGTAAAAAAGATAAAATAGCTTAAAGACGCCTATATATAGAATATACTAATAAGGTACTATATTCTAGTATAAGATAGGCTAGGAAGAGATAAGTATAGAAAAGGAGATAATATAAGAATATAATTAGAATACTCTATATATTATAAAATTACTTAGGTATCTTATATAGAGGTAGGCTATAAGATATATAAGAAACCTAAAGAAATAAACAAGGTATAGCTAAAATAAAGTAATAACTAAAACCTTATAAAGGTTATTATAAGGATAGAGGTCTATAAATAGTAACTAGTAAAAATATAAAAAAGATATTTAAAACTAGAACTAGGATATAAATTATCTAAAGAATATATACAAAGAAAGCCTTAGTATAAGTATATATAAAATAAATACCTAAAGTACGTATAAGAAAAAATTAAAATAAAGTGCTAGCCTAAGAAAGAAATACTCTAAGGAGTTAAAGGACTATACGTAACTACTAAGAGTTACTACTAAAGAAGAATAATTTAAATTATAGTAGATAGTAGAGCTATAAAGAACTTTATTAGAAAGAAGTTTATTAAATAATAGAGGATATAATAAGTACTAAAAAGGTATCTAAGGTAACTAAGTATAATTAAAGGACTACTATTTTAAGAACTAGTTAGCTCTAAAACCTAACCTTTAATACTAGAAGTAAAAGGTCTAAAGATTTAAAACTTAGTTATAGATATAACCTAACTTAATAAATACTAAGATATAATACTAGGAATACTATAGCTAGAGATAGTAAACTTCCTAATTAACTAGAAAATAGGAGAAATTATATATAAACAAGATATACTACAAGTAAGTATTAAAAGATATATAAGATAGTTCCTAAAAGAATATAAGAAGTAAGATAAGCTTCTTATAGAACCTAAAAACTACTAACTAATATATAAGCTATAATACCTAAAGATAGAACTAGAAGAAAGAAAATCTATAGGATAGAGCTTAGTCTATTAAAAAACTAAAGAAGAAGTAAAAATTAAAAAAGAGTATATTAAAATAGTACTCTAAAATAAATAGATAAGACCCTTAAAGTAATTAGTTATATATAGAACCTTCTTTATAAATAAGAAGAGAATAAAAGAAAAGAAATTCTATATAAACTTTAGAATAGCTAATATAATAATAGATAAGATATAGGATAGGATAAGTAAAGCTAAAATCTTTACAAAACTTAATATATAGAATATATACTATTAGATAAGAATAGTAAAAGGCTATAAATAGAAAATAGTATTTAGAATATAATATAAACTATATAAATATTAGGTTATACTCTTTAGATTAACTAATATACTAGTAATATTCTAAGAAAAAATTAATATAATACTAAGAGAATACCTAGACGTCTTTGTATTTATATACTTAGATAATATCCTAATATTCTCTAAAAATAAGGAAGACAATATAAAATATATTTATAAGATACTAGAACTTTTAGTAGAAAACTAGATATTCTTAAAAATAAGAAAGACTAATTTTCTAGGATTTATTATTAAACTAAGATAATTAAAAATTAACTTAATAAAGATAGACGCTATAATAAGATAGCTAATACTAAAAAATATTACTAAGATCTAATAATTTTAAGAACTTATAAACTTCTATTAAAAGTTTATTATAAGATAGTTAGAACTAATAAAACTATTAATAAAACTAATAAAGAAGAATATACCTTTTAAATAGATAGAAGAATATAAGAAGGTATTTAAAGGAATAAAAGAGAAATTCTAAGAGGACCTAGTCTTAAGAATATTTAACCTAGAATTACTACTAATAGTTAATACTAACGTATTAAACTTAGTATACAAGATAGTACTATAATAGGAAGACTCTATTACAAGAGTAAGGTACTTAGTAGAGTACTTTTTAAAGTAAATAAAAGAAGTAGAACTAAACTACCCTATTTATAATAAGGAAATACTAGTAATATATAAAGTATTTAAATAATAGAGAGTATACTTATAGAGAGCTAAATATAAGATATAAGTCTATACTAATTATAAGAATCTAATAGGATTTATAATAAATAAGGATCTAACCTAATAATATACTAGGTAGTTAGAATACCTAGTAATATTTAACTTTAAAGTAATCTATATAAAGGGATTAGAAAACATACTAGTAGATATACTAAGTAGAAGACTAGACCTATAAAAAGAAGTTAAAGCTAAAGGAACTATATTAGTAGTAAATAAATAAGGGTACTTAGAGATAAATAAACCTAAGGTAGCTACAAGCCTAGAAATAATAGGTAATAAATAAGACTAATAGATTAGAAAAGAAATAAAAAAGAACCTAAATATATAAGAAATAGAAAATAGATATATAATAAAATATAGATAAATCTATATACTAGCTAGAATATAATAAGAATTTATAAGATAATTTTATAAACTACTAGTATATAGCTACTAAAGAATAGAGAAAACTTTAGAAAGACTAATAAAGGACTACTATATACTAAAGGTAAGATAAATAGTAATAGAAACCTTAAGAAACTATATAGAATACTATAATAAGTAGAAGTACTAGAATAACTATAGAAAGTTATTATAATAGACTTTATTACTAGATTACTAAAATTAAGAGACCTAATCTTAGGAATTAAATATAATAGTATTCTAATAATAGTTAATAAACTAATAAAGTATATATACTTTAGATTGTATAAAGAAAAGAGTTGTATAAAGGAAGCTATATACTAAGTTATAGACTTAGTTATAAGATAATATAGATTACTAGATAAGATTATTACTAATAGAGATATTAGATTTATATCTAGTATATAGAATACTATAATAACCTTACTAGGGATTAAGTATAGTATATCTATAGGATACTATCTACAAATAGATAGATAATTAGAATAAGTAAACTAGATAGTTAAATAGTACTTAAGATATTACCTTAATTATAACTAAAATAACTAGGTAGTACTACTACTAATAGTATAACTAGCCTATAATAGTATAAAAAATATAGTAATAAGAGTATTACTATTCTTTATAAACTATAGATTTAAACTAACTATATACTAGATACCTAGAGATATAAGATTATAGAACTTCTAAAGATAAAAGATTATAGATAAAATTATAGAGATATATAAACAACTAAAAGAAGATACTAAGTTTCTATAAAAATAGATAGTAAGATACTATAACTAGAAATATAAGGAGGAACCCTAATTTAGAGAGAGAGAAAAAGTATAGTTATAAAGAAAGAATATTAAAAGTAAGAAGCTAAGCTTAAATTTAGACTATATAAAGATTAGACTATATAAAATTAAAGAAAAAGTAATACTAGTTATATATAGATTAAAACTACCTAAAGGAATAAAGATATACCCTATATTCTATATTTTACTACTAGAAAAAGTACTACAAGACGTAGAACTAGTAGTATATAAAGCTAATATATATAGAGAATAAAAAGAATAGAAAGCCTAAGAAATTATAGGATACTAGCTCTAAAATAGAAAAAACTACTACCTAGTTAAGTAGTTAAGAATAGATAAAGATAAAAAACTATAAGAATATATATAAGAACTAGAAGACTTCTAAAGTTAAAACTAAGTAACTTACTTTATAGTAAACTAAGAAATAAATTAAAGTTCTATAAGAGATAGTTACTACTTATAATAGATAGAGAGGCGCCTAGAAAGATAGTAATACTAGGAATATTAGGAGAGGCTATAGGACTACCTAAGATAATAGATAACTACTATAATACCTTAGCTTCTTTAGTATCTAACTTAGCCTTAAGTATAATATATTATATACTAATCTTTTTATTATTATAAGCCTATAACTTATAAAGATAAGCTAGGTAAGCCTAGGCTTCTACTAGTATATCTAGAGTATACTCCTACTTAGCTTTAGCCTCTAAGATCTATAATAATAGTTTTACTTTAGCCTAGTTAGTAGCTTTCTCTAATAGAATTTAGCCTTAACGCGTACGTTATAATTAAAGGCCTATACTTAGAAGGAGATATACTAAAAATATTATAAGAGCTCTAAATATTAGCCTAGATATACGCTTTATAAGCCTTACTAAGTTTTAAAGAAAATATATAGGAAGTATCTAGAGAATAGTAATAGAAATAAAGAAATATTTTAATACTTTAATATAATACCTAATTAGCTAGATTAAAATAACAAAGAGTAGATTTAGTAAGTATAAGAAACTTATAAGAAGAGATAACTAGTAAATAGGATACTAATAAGTTAGAAAACTAGAATAGAGAAAATCTTAGCCTAATAGAGTCTAAGAAAAAAGATAGTATTATAGGTTATAACCTAATATATAAGTTAGAACTAATAGAGCCTAAGTTACTTATAAGTAATATTCTAATAGGCTATAAATCTAAGGGACCTAGATAGAATAGTAATATAGAATATAACTTAGATATATAATAGATTATATATAGTAATTTATAGATCTATTCTATAAATTAATAGATTAAGGTAATCCTAGGATCTATTAGATAGATTAATAGATTAAGAGGATCTATAGACTAAGTAAATAGATTAATAGATTAAGAAGTAAACTATAAAGTATATAGCTAATATAATACGTATTATTAGAATAGTATTATTAATCCTAATCTTTAACCTAGAGTAATATACTCTTAATATCTACTATTTAGAATTATTATTATACCTTAGCCCTATTAATAGTTAACCTAAACCCTATATCTATTAGTATTGTACTCTAATTGCAATTACTATATACCTAGGTAAGCTATCTAATAAGTACTATAAGTAGTCTACCTTATAGTAGCCCTCTACTAACTATACTAGGTATCCTTAGTAAACTAAGTAGATTTAAGTATATAGAGTAGCTAGAATATAGAGGTTAGAAATAGAGAATAATTAATTAGTTAATTAGAGTAATTAATTACTACAATTAATTAATTAACTATTTATTATATATATTTATTATATACTTACTTAAACCTCTTTAATTAATTAATCTACCTAGCTATTACTAAAAAGCCTTTTTAGTAACCTCTATATTAGACTCTTTAAATCTAATACTTAAGAGTCTTACTACCTTAACTAATATAAGCTACTACTACTTTAACTAAATAAACTAATATAATATAATATTAATATTATAACGTAATCTAATAGTAATACTAAGAAGTAATACTAACTATATAGCTTAGATTACTTAGCTATAATTTAGATATATAGTGTATAAAATCTAGGATAAGATAAACCTAGTAATAATAACTTAACTAATTCTAGAACTAGAAGAAATTAGAGTTCTAGT
>JALNQK010000351.1:0-19119 GCA_028458525.1 Ophiosphaerella herpotricha
ACGTTGTACTAACTGCGTATTGAATAATATATTGGGTTTGGGTTTTGGTTTTCATGTGTGGGTTTCGGGATTTTGGTTTCCGACCTCCGGCACGTAATAGTCCGCCGTAAACATCGGAAGCTCTTACTACGCTGCACAGCCAAATTAACCGTGACACTCTACTACTTAACGCCACCCGTAAGTGCTTCGCCGAGCGTGTGCTTCTCCTTGATGAAAACCGGCTACTATTTGAGCGGAACAACGAGAGCAACCGCCGTTAGTCAGTTAGGCCTACCAAGGTTGGGGAGGCAAAAGTGATAAGCTACAACAACATCATAGAAGCGCAGGCGAAACGTGATGCGAAGGAGGGTGCGGGGAGGGGAGGGAAGCGCGAAGGGAAGGGAAGCGCGAAGGGAAACGCGGAGCGAAACGCAAAGGCGTGTACCTGCGAAAGGGCGCAGAAGTACAAAGTGGAAGTAGCAGTAGACGAGATCGAAACGATAGGGCTAAGGGAGTACTGCTCTATTCTTGACTTTAAGCATTATATAGGCTGAATCAATAAGCTATAGCGTCCTTTGTTGTCTTTTAGGTACCGTGGACCTTTCGCGGTGCCTTACGAAAGATTACTGCTCTATGCTTGATTATAAAGGTTCCATAACTTAAATTAATAGATTCTAGTAAATATATTGCTCGCTGCTATGGATATTGTAAACAAGCAACAGAGCTGACGACGCCGCTTACATACGGTGGGCTAGGTCTTAACTACAACCCGGCGCTTCTTTCCAGCACATAAGCTCGATTGTTCGTGTCTCTTGTTTTGGGATGGCGAGCGTCCAACAGAATCCGGGTGTACCTGGAATCTGCTGGTTGGCTCGCTTAGCCATTGGCGCGGTGCTAGCGCCTGCGGGGAGGCCAGGAGGATTGATTGCACATCTCATCTGACACTAATATAGACTAGCGTATTCCGTTCCGTTTACAAGGCAACGCCGTCATGACCAAAACAGACTGTCGGCACCTCGGCAGGCCCATACACACATCTGGGCAGCACGCTGAAAGGCCTACCGCGTACTGTTCTTTCCTTCCTACTCTTTGCTCAGTTTCAGCGATTGCGCCTGCCTGCACGCTGCATCCAAGGCTCCCTACATCTCCGGCCGTACCTTTGCCACTGCTCCCCTGCGCCAGGCTATTGGGCCCTCAATGACAGCAGGTTAGAAGTGCGACAATAATGACAGCCTCAGATAGACTTGAGAATAGCGCTCAATGCACGCTGGTTGCGGCTCACAATCATCCGCACAAAGCCTCCATCGGTAAGATGCGGCAGCGACAGCGACCCCGCAACAAGCGACCACCGATACACCGCGACGAGACCCGTACCCGTCCACACTATATACACCCAGCCCATAGCCCCACTACCTGTAGGCGTGCTGGGAGACCGCGACGACCCTCCGACTCATTTTTTTCACCCTCGCGATCGCGCTTTCGCCACCCTGCGACCACCTTAAAACGTACCCATCACTCCGATGTCGCTGCAACCGATCCGGAGCACACTGCGCAGCTGTGGAAGAGCGTCATGTCATATGCCACCGATACAAAGAGTTCAAAGGGAATGAGGAAGGCGAAAAGCGCAACGTCAACATCAGCCTCGACATCCAGCCAGCGCTGGCGGCAGACACCTCCCACAGCTGAGTCGTCAAGTTCCAGGACTAAAAGAGAAACGGCCGCCAAAGCTGCCGATGCGGACTTCACGGAATCAGTTCTAGAGCCACATGGGATCACGATCCAGAATAAGGGTGTAAACAAGGACCTGTACAAGCACTTCCGTATCCAGGAGCTGCCCCACGACCCCAAAGGCCGCCTCGATGCATACAAAGAGATGTTCCCGCTTGATAGCTGGCTAGAACCCGACACAGAGCGCATCCAACGGGAGTACAAAGCTATGAGGGTATATGGATGCAACGAGGCCGAACATTCGGCATACGCCTTGCGCGACATATTCCTTAACGAACCCCGGCATCCATGGCTCCCGGAGGAAGACGGCGATCAGCGCTGGCTGCCGGCCCGTATGCTGCAGCTTGTTCGGAAGCCGCCGCAGGACGAATGGCTCGCTCTCCCACTTATTGGTTCGCCCAGGAAACGATACGAGTGGGACATTCGCCCAGACTGCGCGTATCACGTTTCCCTCCAGGCCTTCCCACCCGGCTTCCGTCCCAGCGTTCGAAAGCATGTCTCCGTCGTGCAGAAGAGGGCATTTTGCCCTTATCTGAGTATCGAATTTAAAAAGGACGAAGGGACTCTCGCCACGGCCCGCCACCAGGTCGCGGTCGCCTCGGCAATGGCATTGTATAATCGTTATCGTCTGAAGAGCTGCGCACTCCAGATGAGCGCGGGGCAGTGGGAGGAGGAGCATAAGGGCCAGATGCGCCACTACGGCATCACATTCACCGGGTCGACTTGGGACTTGTGGTGTACCGTACCGAAGACCTTCGAAATTTGGACCGGCTGCGACATGTCCACCATATACTCTGGCGACTGCTGCATCCTTGCAGGCGTTCAGCAGCTGGTGAGTATCGTTAACGACATTCATTACTGGGGACTGGCGGTCCATGGCAGGTCCTGCAAGGCCGACATTGCTGCCAAAATTCACTCAGATCCTGATGCAGATACCAATGATACCACTTTGCTGGAAGATTAAAAGATACCCACCGTTACCAATATCATGTACATTAACTTCGTTTCCCCCTAGAGCTGCATGCAATTTGCCCCCCTGGTATTCCTATGGAATGAGCATCAAACGCGGGAAACCGCGCTTAAGCACAGATCCGCCCATGAATATATCTTGTCAATGGCACTGCATCTATTTGCTTGCGCTCCTGTTTAGTCACCGTCGTAGACACTTATGCGGTCCCTACCGGGGGGGCTGATTGGACCCCCGGCTTAGGTCCGGATTTAGCAGCATCACCCCCGGCCCATGTTACCCCTAACCTCTAATCCTATCGTAACGTAGTCCGCGGTGGCGCCTGCCCCGGGTCGCTGTCGCTTCAAGATCTAACCTAGTATAGCATAGTACGGCCGGGTTTAGAGCTCTCGGTAGCAATCACACAAATACGTGCACTCCCTTATCATTCTTTGGAACGTCCAACGCCCTCCGGGTAACACTATAGCCGGAGCGGGTCGGCCGCCCTCCTTACTAGCGTCATCGGGGTGTTCACGCACGGCTTGAGATGTGCGGATTCGCCTCCTGCATGTAAACTTTGCAGCGCAAAGTAGCAAGGTTGCCTGTCGCGGATTGCGCCAACAGATCTGTCGCATTCACCCAACATGATAGTAAATTTGATAGAAAAATGTCTCCTTCTGTGTCAAAATGTCGTATATCAAGGTTGGGTTCTTCGAGAATCACCAGTAGCTCGGTACGAACAAAGCTCTGCGAAGCACCGCGGGCCGAGGGGCATCGGCATTGACGACATCATCGGCAAAAACTGACCCACATAGAACATAGTCAGTCGTTGTTGCGATGACGGCGAGATTCGTAAGTTTGAGGTGTACAAGATTATTCGTGTGCGCCGAAATTGTCGTGCTTGGATCAATGAGGCAGATTAGGTTGACTCATCCCAACCGTATTGTTCGACCACGGCGATGCACCATCACTTGCCAAGGAGATGGTCGCTGCATGGTCATTGCTTGTGTAATGTGTAAGCATGGATACAACCAGAAGTTTTGCAGCCAATAAGACATTAGATGCTCCAAAAAAAATCCCGAAAGCGTTTTACATCCCTGTCGACCTGGAAACCCACGTCCTACCAAAACAGTCCCGTGCAGCTTAAATGATATGATCTAGCTGCGAAATTCCGGTCCTAGAGCTCCTATCTTACCGCTCGTTTGAAATAGACAAGATCCATCCTGTGAAACTGCAAATGGGCGCTATCCAGAGGGCGATCAGTGGTCTGAACCGTCCCACTCTCCAGAACTTCCATCCAACCGCTAATCTAGAAGCAAGGGATGTCCAAATAACACCCTTTTCGCATAGTGTCTGTGGCCCAGAGCTGTGACTCCACTGCCAATTTAGAAGTGCTACACCAACGTTCGTAAGGTCTCCTGTAAAGCGCTACCGTCTGGAAATGTCTTGCATACCCGCAGTAAGAAATCCTGCATTCATGTAATCCCACCCCGCTATAGCGCTTTAACTACTGATTGTTGTTCGGGGATCGGAAGCCAGGCCGGCTAATGTCGGTGTGACGTGTTTGGAGCCATAATTTAATGTGGCCAGGGATAGAAACAGTGTTGATGAATGTTGCAACCTTGAATAACGCAAGACCGGCGGTGTCCAGGTGGCTCATACCTTCGGGCTTTGGGAGAAGAATGCTCGTCGCTGCAATGATAAATGTCCTCTCTCTTCACGCTCACGGCTCTTGACGAGGTGGGAAATGGCTTGCCAACGGTTGATTGCTATAGAGGGGGGGGGCCTGAAGTGCGTTATAGAGTCCGTCGTAAACACGAAGTTTAGTGAGTTCGAGCAGAGAGTGTAGACACAACCGAAACTAAGTGCGAGGACGGCAACAAAGGTAGTAAACGTACCGAGGTTGACAGCGTAACTATCACCCGAAACGGCGGAATAGCGACCAATTGTGAGGCTGTAGAGCCGCAGCCTTTTGGTGCTCTTGTTGCTGCTCCGCGGGCTCCTGTTGGTGCTAGCGATCACGTGCCTCTCTAACCCTTGGGGACCAGAATACAGCTTTACTATGGTAGTCCTCGGCTTGCTGTAGAGGCAGGGCCTTCTGTGTAGTTTCTCGTTAGCTAAGGCCTTTATATCTTAATTATCATAAGGCTAGTGAGATTATGGAAATTTACTACTAGAGTAAAAACACGAATCCGTGCCAGGTTATAGTATGTAGCGGTTGGTATACTGATAGTTTTTGAGAAATTTGTAATCTAGTTTTTTTTCACTAACACGGGTTTAATTTTAGTAAATACTAGAAAAAGTCTAGGCAAGCGCTTCCTTGATACCTGTCATCGTTGTTGTGCCGTGATGCCGAGAAAAAGTAGCGCATATCGGGTTTCCGCGCATTTGGTACACGGACACGGTACGTAGCTGCGGGGTCGTTTCGCACTAGCCGAAATCGGTAGTTGGTTCGATCGGAAGTGCCGACCGGGGTAGCGGCCTTGCACGAATTCGTGCGCGACAGAGGCACAAGGCTGATGATAACTTCTCAGCATCATAGCCAGGTTCTAAGACTCGATAATACTGTTCATAAGTATTATAGAGTAGTAAGAGCTTGATGGTAGTGCTATAGGGAAGGAACTCTATTACGGTAGAGAAAGAGGCTCTCTGCAAATCAGGCGCGAAGGCGACGATGCAAACATAATTTATAGGTAAGAGGCGCCCTAGATCTTCAAAAATAGCCACAGTACACCATCTATACACAATTTTAGTGAAGCTCGGCGTGTGCGCAGAGTTATAGTCGCTTGAAGTTAAAGTACCTGTTATATTTTCCGGCATGGTGGGTTTTCCGGCATGTAGGGAGGGACGTTAGATACGAATTCGTTAAATTAGCTATTACAATAGACTATTAGATAGATTTGAGTGTTATATTCTAAGTATAGCTTCGTTAGTTTTTTATACTAGCCTATTGGCTAGTGTGCGCAAGGCTTATCTGTTTGGGGCGGAATAGGCTTAGCATAAGCGAGTTTAGCAGATAGTTTACAGTAGTACAAAGCAAAGTAAATTTTAGCAAGGTTGATAGGAAAAGTATGCTGCGAGCTGGGTACGAGCTGGGTACGAGCTTGCCTGACTGCGAGCTGGCTACAAGCTTAACTGACTATGAGCTTGACTGACTGCGAGCTGGCTACAAGCTTAACTAACTACGAGCTTGACTGACTGCGGGCTGGCTACGAGCTTAACTAACTGCGAGCTTGTCGCGGTATGTAGATAGCCCTGCGGAAGTATTACAGGTATTTGTAGGCCTGTTACGCAGTAGTAGGGATACTGTACAGCCTGTTGCGAAGGTAGACTATCAAGGTCTATAGAAAGAGGCTGTAAACGGCGGCTGCGAGTAGAATAGGAAGTATATATAGTTAGGTTAGTAGATAGTTAAGAAACTAACAAGCAAACTTGCGGGAGTATAATTAAGGTAGGGCTAATATAGGGCACTAACACGGTTTTTGTAGAACTTTGCAGACGTACAGTAGACGCGATAGGTAGTATAGAAGATTGTAGAAGATAGCTAGCTTAATACCTAAGTAAAAGTTAGTATAATAGAAGGATTAGCACGTTGTAGCAGCATGCTGCAGGCGTAATAATAGAGCAATAGTAGAGTAAAGGGGTAGAAATAGAACTAATTTTGGCCTGCTATACGGCGTAAATATAATCTAGGGTAGAAAACAGGTAGTAAATAGACGTGCACAGGGAAAATCAAGTAAGCACGGACAGAAAACGACAACTTTGCAGGGCGACAGCAACCGCTACAGTTATTTTACAGAGTCAAAATTTTTAGACGAGGTAGCGGCATGTATAACAAATAGATTGAGGGTAATTACAAGGGGTGTAGAAGGCTAGTAGGCGATTCTCTTATGTCTGTTAGTATATAAATATATAGATATAGATAGATATAGATAGGCCGAGGTTTGCGAAATAGCTGAAGTGAAACAATCTGGCTACGAGATCTTGGTGATGGCGCTGATGCGTAAGTGCCTTGAAAATCAACCGGACTCTTTCCAGCACTACTTCAGAGAGTTTGGCCGGACGCATTTCAAGTTGCTTCCCGGCGCGAAGGACGCAACGGACAGAGTGAAAGAAGGATTTTTCGACGAGCTCGAAGTTCATTCGCTATCCCGCTCAGACTCTTGCGGCGACAGGAAATTCATTGGCCAAGACTTTACCCGTTTTCTGCTGTAAATCCGGAATCTGAACACCCATTGATGATGGGGGGAAGGAGCTCCGGAGGGAAGAGTGGGAGAGTGGGTACTGCACTAAAACTTGCTGGATGCCTGCACTAAACTTGAACTGAACATCGAAGGGAGCATATTCCTCTCGAATCTCGGTTTGGGTTTAGCCTATGTGTTAAGGCAGGGCCCTTGAGCGAGGTCCACACAGAAGATGCATCCGAGCCAACCAATGCAGGCCTTCGCAGCTATGCTCATGCTCGAGTAATAAGATCAAGCCATTTGTGATATTTCGTGCTTTAGTGTGTCTCCTATTGGAAAAAGGAAAGCCTCCGTAATAATTATCAAGACTAGCTCGTTACGGAGTCACTTGGATCCTGAACGTTCACCACGGTCCACCGGACACGTAGTTCCGAAAGTTTTCTATCTGCCACGTTTGCCCGTAATATGGAGTCCGAACATCGAACGCTAAGAAACATACCTAAAAAGCTACTTTGGCCATACTCCGAGAATCTGTTCATTGCTTTACTTCGGCATCCATGCTCTGCATGGCATACATCTTCAGAGAACATGCGGCACTCTATCGTTGAACGGCCTTAATCAATTACGACAGTATTGCCGGATCGGTGTGACCATTACGGAAATCTTCTGACCTGGCACTCTGCTCTTGCATGCCCGATTTAGCTACTACAACTTCCTACTGGCGGAGTCCCACTCTATTTACAGATTCGTAACTGCTGTTGCTAGCAGCGCCACCAGCAGCGCCAATACTTCAGATGCGGACACCATTGGCGCAGCTGCTTCTGAGACATCCAGCCCCCGTCCCTTTGATCCAGTACGAGATGTTTGATAGGTTCTAGATGGGACAGTGTGGATTTTGTACTTAATCAAGTCCAATCAAATTCGAACGTTTTCTCAATGATATTCATGCTTTCAGGGCGGTGAAGCAGCCCAGACCAATGAAGACTTTTGCTGCTCCCGGACAAGAGACGGCGACCTCGCGAATCCTTGACGGCCGCCCGTGCTCCACATCGGTAAGCCAGTCCCTTCGCAGCTAAGCAAATCATCAAGCCCCGATCTAATTTACCAGTGGCACAATGCAACACTGCGTTGGCTTGGTTAAGGATCAATAATGGGCGGCATTCACCGGTAGCTACCCTCGAAGGGGTAGCGCGCATTCTCTGTGTGTCGTTGGTTTCACGCGGATCAACTCAACTTGAAAATTTGCGTGCAGAGGGTGCGAATTAACAGCGACGTGGTTTCCTCAAACTTATTCATACTTCTTCCACTGTGATCTTCCGAAAATGACAGCGATGTCTGCAGAGGGCTCTGTAGGGGAGCTGCCACACCACGAAAAGATGGAAACTTCCCTACGCTTTGAACGAATGGATAAGTTCTGGCAGAGTCTGTTGCTGATCCATACTCTAGAATGAGAAGTTAACAACATTAGACGGGCAATGGAAGCTAGAGCCAATCAAGACTAATGAGATGGGCTCTGGTGTTAATGTGAGATACTTCAAACTTCAGCACTGAGCTAACGATCAAATTAGGCTTTCATTATCACACGCCACTTTGACTGGAGGAAAGATTACGAGAAGACAACTATCGTTATATACTCTTCTTTTCTACAAGTCGCGCTGCGAAAAGTTACAGAGGGGTCCCCGTGCATTTCGCTCGTCGGAGAGCATCCTGAAGTACATATGCTCTGTCTCTTCAATGATGTAGTGCTTACCATAAATATATTAATTCAGACGCGCTCTACTGGTACCGAACGGAGCTAAGCACGTATTCAAATGCTCTGCAGGACCAAACAGAAGAAGCACAGCATTGTCGCTTTCTGCTGCGCTACCTCGACTCCGATTATAGAGAGATCGAAAACGATATCAGTTCAATGGCCAAAGCGGGTATAATCGAGTTTGATTACTTATCGGCGTTTTTCAAACCCGGTACCATAGCTGTCACTCGCATTGACGGAACGGAAGGGTTCGAGCGTTTCGAAGTCGATTACATATGGAAAGAGCCAAACAAAGACAGAGAAAAGATACATTATGTCATTGAAGGACATTACCTGGAGTATGATGGGAAGAGATATGGACACTGTGACGAGAAGGTGAACATTGAGTATTTTGTAGGAACCAGGAAAATCTCGAAGCTATCGGTGTATCCTCTCGAGTGTGAAAAAGATACTACGGCGACCAGAGCTAAGTTTCTACACCAAGGCAAGAGCTTCGTTGCACGAGCTCCCGGAAGCGTTTTTCCATACGACGGCCCGGCTCTGGTGTACAAGGATGGAAAGGTACCATAGTACCCGTCCATGGCCGCATCATCGCAGACACAGAGGGTTATATACAATGGAGTGAGGACAGTGCTAGGTATGTTCTCCGCACTTGTGACATGAAATCGTTGGCGTGTTTTACAGACCTGTTCTGGAAGTAATCGACCGTTTAGTTGACGGGGAGTTCAATGACGATGACTTCGTGACTGCTTTACCCGTCGTACGCGGCTTTTGGTTGTCAGGTTGTAAATGGTGCCGGTTTTTTCTGTCAAGTACTCGAAAGGTGGGTTGGAATGATCAAGCATTCGACCAAATCGTCATGGAAAGCTCACAGAAAACCAATATCGAAGGACTCATTCGGGCGCACAAGAATCACTCGAAGGATTTGCCTGGCGATATCGTAGTCAGCAAGGGCCGCGGTGTTGTCACACTCCTCCACGGGCCACCGGGCTGTAGTAAGACGCTAACTTCTAAGAGTTCCGCGCTGCTTAACTTGTCGATGCGGCAGGTGTCAATCCGGCAGTATCAAAGGCCATCCTTCGCTGCTTGCTCTCCACAAAAAGTAAGCTTGTAATAACCTTTTTTTTCTTTGCCTATATTGCTAAGCGTGTCCTAGTACGCGACTTCCTCATTACTGGGACCCCAGGTATGCGAGAGGATCGCATAGGGCGGAATGTTGCCGCCTACGAACTCGACAAGGCCGAAGCTACTAGCGTCCTAGAGCCGCAAAAGACGCATTAAGAGGGGATTGATAAATAGCTCTAGCGGTAGAAATAGCTAGGTAAACCTAGAGAAGACACGTGCAAGTCGGGCAGTCAACGAACAATACTAGCAGCAGTTGTATAGACAACAGAGACCAGTCTAGGCGAACGAGCCGAGGATGAGGGCCCGTGCAGGATAGCTAAGCTTCAACGAGCTAGCGTCAAATGGCTTGGTGTGCCTGCTTAATAAGGTATCTCGTACGACATCGGACATAAGTTGATCGCCACCAAGCAGGGAGGATAGCCGACCCATACCCTTGCCAAGTGGCGTATAATTTTAGCGTGGATAAAGAGAGGCTATGGAGTAGGTGTTCCCACTAGGTAGCACGTGCCGTTGACATGGGTAGTGCGGTAGGCGCCAAGAGCTTTCTGAGCACGGCCTCCAGCCACAATAGATCGATCTCGGGAGACGGATCAAGAACCAGGCTTGGATCAGGGTCCGCTGCGGGAACCATAAAAGGACGCACTAAATATGGTCGATTTGCGTTTTCTGTATCAGGGTAAACACCCGTTTTTAGGACAATTAATCGATTGCCTAGAAATCTCTGCCGGTGGTCCGTGCGGAGTGCCCCAGCCAAGGGGATAGTATCCAACCGTCTATGCAACGTTTATACGCACTGATGTATTGCCACCCATTTAAGAGCTAGCTTGGATTACTTATTGAAGTGAAGCTGTCAGCTTAAGTTCGGGGTAATTGTGATGGTAGGCTGCAGTGCAGAGGCAGAAGGAGCGCGTACCCGACAGTTTGGGAATACTCTAATGTTTCTTCAGCCATTCGATCTTTCCGTGCGGGGCATACCAACCATATTCTCAGCTCCTATGGCGGCAATCCGTGAAAATAAGCTTGGCACCCTCACACCTCCCCGCCACGGGCCAAACCTTGGAACACGCAAATGGAACCGCGCGCAAACTCTGCCCCAACGTTAGTTGCAGGAAGAAGACGGATATACAATCGATTCTTTCGAAATCATGCCTGGCTCGCTGCTTTATCTCTCGGTAGCCTTGGGTTTCAAGCCCCAGGCTGTGCGTAACCCGCTTCTGGCCCGTGCTGTATTGTGGCTGGCAGCCGCTCACGTGCAAGCAACGACCAATGTCGAGGTCCCAAGGTCAATGTGCCACAATCCATAGAGGATCGCATACACATGGCCATGGAGCATTCCCTGCGCGGACACTCGTGGAGAATATCAAATGATTGTATCGGACGGCCTATCATTCCCCCGTGATTCTACCTCATTCTGGACCGTTGCACCATGAGATGGCTGCGACGGGGTAACTAGCTTGTATAAGCATTGTCGAACTGTCTCGTATAGGATACTAAGTTTCTAAGAGATCTAAGGGAGAGACCAGCTAGCGTTGTAACGGAGAACATGGGTCCTTGACCTCTCCTGGTAAGTAAGGCGGCCGTATGGGGCCATCTTGACATACTCAGTCATCCTGGGGTTCTGAATTGTATATAGGATTCTAATCTTCGATGAGTTTCTATGGCCCATGCGCTGCACGAGCCATGCTCAAGAATTTGTGCACCCCCCTTGTATCTAATCCCGCCGCCCTCTTTTCGTTTCTTTGCCCCACCAAGGCTGAGGAGTGCTGGTCCGTGCGCGCTGCCCCCATCCTTGTCCGCTTCAATCTCCCGTCCTCTGTTTCATGCTATTGCCAAAATGGCTTCCAAAATCTCTCCGCAAGGCGTATGTATGGATCCGCGATGCGACGATAGGAACGATCAGCAAAGACAGTTGTTCTTTTGCGCGGACTGTAAGAGCTGCCTATGCGACAGATGCTGGCCCCTCCAACCTACACATGTATCCTCGGAGCACGAGCAGCTAAAGTACCAAGAGTACTCACAATGCATACGCCTCAAAAAGATCTTGAACGCGCCAACGACGGAGGAGGATCTCGAAGAGCTCCATAGCCAAGATAGAAACACAACATGGTTCGGTGAGTCTTGGAAACTCTCGAAAACTGCATAACATGACTAACAATTTCTTACCCTAATCACCGCAAATGCAAGAGATGATAAAAGTGCTGACCACTTCCCAGGGATCGACAGGTACCAGGACGAGCGACCATTCCTGCAGGACTTTGACACCTTCAAGCAACTGATAAAGAACTGCCCGAACCCAGATCAGATTAAGTATCCACAACTAGTGTCCTTTATTGGCGAGACTAGTGCCGGTAAGAGCACGTTGATCAAGATGTTGATCGAGTACGACCAGGCCAAATACGAAGCCAATAAGTCCACCTTCCGAGCACCCGTCCCAGGGAGTCCGCTCCACGATTCCACGCCCACCTCCGCAGACGTTCATTTATACGTTGACCCTGCTACATGGGAAGAAGAGAGGCCAATATTCTACGCGGACTGCGAGGGCCTCAATGCAGGAGAGCGCATTCCTATCGGAGCTCATTCCCGGAGACAGATGAAAATGGACAGTTCCCGGAAACTGGGCCTGCGAGCACGTACACTAGAATGGGCAACGTCAGACCAGACGCGAACTCGTCAATATGCTGTCACTCAGCTCTATCCCCGCCTCCTTTACACCTTCTCCGATGTCGTCGTTTTCGCGTTGAACAATCCAAAGTGGGTTTGCCCCAAGCCGGTAGACGCCATGGCTGACAACTTAGGACGTTCGAGCATGGAGTGCTCCCGAAGCTGCTCGATTGGGCGTCGTCTTCGCTCGAAGCTAGTACCAATCAAGGTACACTACCTCACGCAATTATCGCCCTCAATTTTACGAACACACGTATCAAATCCCGTCTCTGGACGGTTCGAGATGCAACGAATGATTTGCTGGAGGTTAATGACCACTTGATAAACCCATCATACAGCAGCTCTCAAGTCACGAAGCTCGTAGAAAAATGGAGGAAAAGGAACAGACCCATCAAAAGTCTTCGCGATCTTCTTCACTGCTACTACGCTTCGTTCCGAGTGGTCCGTCTTCCGGAAGCCAAAGATCTCCCTCGTCTCTCAAGACAAGTATCACAACTTCACGGCACCATTGTAGAAACATGCAAGAAATCGTATCTGAACAAGCAGAAAGCCGGCCTTTTGTCCTCGGCCGAAGATCTGAGCTTCTACATCCAACAAGCGTTCACACATTTCTCAAAAAATCTGAACCACCCATTCGACTTCAAGATTTATTCCTTGATTCGAAATCCGATACCCCAGAACTTGGGTGGCCACATTCTCCGCGTTGCTATCGTGATGCAGCGGCAGTATCCAAACAGATCAGGGGCCCGGATATTCGAAAGTTTGAGTTTCATGGTGGCTTCTTGCTTCCTCTATGATTGTACAACTTACAGGAAGGGTATGACTTATCCAGGTGATACTAGCGGCTGCTGACGAATTGAAGGGCAACCACACGACCTGTTCGCAGATTATCAGCCGAACTTCGAAGATACCCTCGTTGAGTTTTGCTCCTCGCATTGGCCTTGCGAGTTCTCCCACCCTAAAAAAGGGCGTTGTGTCAACGTAAGCAAGCGTCATGAAAAGGGTCACCAGAACGACCGAGGCAAGGTGACGGATGGTCGCTACATGTCCAGCTTCACTACGGACAATTACAAGAAAACATGGTTGAACTCGCTCAAGGCCAGATTGCGAGATGCGCAAGAGGACCTACAGAATGAGGAAGACGGCTCCGAGGCGACTGGTCCATTGGGCCCTATTCGGAGACTGCATGCCCGCAGCATATCGAGCTTCTACCGTGACGTCGGCGGCGCATCAAAGTTTAATAGTCACGCTACGTGTCTATGCTGTCTCATGCGGCCTCCTGAACACGTCCTTCGATGTGGCCATGTGCTCTGCACTGTAAGTGATCCCTTGGGCATTTCAAGTACTGGTGATAGAGTCTGCATTGCCAATAGAAGCCATCAGAACTTCAAGAGATATATTACTAACACTTTCCCATATAGGAGTGTGTCAAAGCATTCGGCACGGTCAAGAATTGCACAATAGAGATGAAGGAATGCCCCTTGCATATCGACGATTGCAATTGGAGGAGCCCTTGGCGGATCCGGATGAAGCCTGATTTTGCAGGTGTCCGTATTCTGTCTCTCGATGGGTATGTATGCGCAAGTGAGGGTAAGAGCAAGAGCTGATGTATGCATAGGGGAGGTATTCGTGGAGTCGCAGAGCTTGAGGTTCTCAACCAGATCCAAAAGAAGCTGGGCGTTCGGATCCCAATCAGTGCTTTCTTTGATCTCATCGTTGGAACGAGGTTGGTACACTACTCAATGGAAACTCGTAGTGATCTGACAACCGTAGTGCCGGAGGAATCATTGCATTGGCTCTTGCTGTGAAGCAATGGCCCGTCCACAAATGCATTGATGAATTCAAGCGCCTCTGCAAGACAGCGTTCTCGCCTCGGGAATTTCATGGCATCGCCCCTCTTCAATACATCACCACTGCCAGTCACGGAAGCACTTGGAGGACTACGCCGCTTCATGAGGCCTTGCTCGAGTCACTTGGAGACGAATATCTGTTTGGCGGGCCCCAGGGCTCGGACAATGTAGCCCGGGTAGCTGTGACCACAACCGACGAAGTGGCCACCAGAGGGATTGTCATCGCGAATTACTGCCGAAAGAATCCCAAGGACGACAAGCAGAGCTACGAATTTCTAAGGCCTAGCGAGCCGTATGCTGAGATGAGAATATGGCATGCTGGGGCAGCAACTGCTGCCGCTACGCCGTTCTTCAAGCCATTCGTTCATCCGGTCACCGAAGAAACCTATCTTGATGGGGCGTTTCACAATAACAATCCAGCAAAGGTAGGTAATCGAGAGCGGCAATTACTGTGGCCAGATGTACAAGGCAATCATCCAGACGTACTGCTATCGATCGGCACGTCACAGCACCAGCAGGCTGTGGCCGAGAAGTTCCGCTCTGAGAGGTTCGAGACGCAGTGAGTGGATCACGACCTCCTTGTACTTACTCGCTGATTCATCTAGGCGCAAGATGGCCTTGCCTATGAGCCATGGCAAAGCCAAACTAAAGGCGACCAGCAAGGTCAAACATTTCGCTGGAGTATTTCAATATGGGAAGGCAGCGGTCAGTTCGCATCGGAATTCCGTTTGAATGAAACCTCACACAAGATAGATCAACAAGTTGGAAGATTCAATAAACTGCGAGCGTCAGTGGGAACAGTTCTTGGACGGAACGGAGCGAGGCGCCGCTCACTGTGAGGATTCACGCCGCTATATTCGTGTAAATCCGGATATCGGTCGAACCCCGCCACAGCTTGATGCCGTAGGTGAGGTTGAGCGACTTCAGTTAGATGTTGCCCGATATTTGAAGGAGCCTGAGGCTATGACTAAGCTTGAGGACATTGTCTTCCGCTTGGTCGCAAGCAGCTTCTATTTCGAGCGAACACACGCGACAAGAGACATGTCCCGGGGAACCGCCAAGGTGGGGGGTAAGCTCAGCAGACCGAACACATTCCTGTTGCATTTTTTCGCTAAACTTCATAGGTAAGCTGCAATGTCGCTTCGAAGAATCGTCAGAGTGGGCAAAAGAGATGGGCTTATTCTTTAAAAAGCATCAAAGAGCGGACTTTCAGCCCTATTTTGATACTTGGGACGGCGTTCAACAGCATAGTAGGGACAAGGTGATATTCAAACTTGCACTGCTTGAAGCATGCCGCAGAAATTAACGTGGTGCAGATCAATCTCGACTCCTCGCGCATTGAAAGAATGGCCAGCCATGGTGAACTTAACGTTCAAGAAATTGAGCTGACGGTAGCAACATCTGGTAGGGATGCAGAGATCAGGCTTCATCTCCACACTTCATCGGGACGGACCAAAGGCTATCCGATCAGCGGCTTTCCTCGCGATTTCTTCAAGGAGATTGACCGTGTTGGTAAGGCATCGCCATCCCGCACTCCACCACGAACTAACACCTGCAAAGAAGTAGATACCGAAGAGATAGAAGAAACCCCCAAGGACGGGGTATCAAGATCCGTAACTCTTCGAGGTATTCCATTGATTAACGCGCTAAGTGGGAAGGGAACGGCATTGCTAAGACCTGGAGTGCCGGGGAGCACCTCGGAGCAGAATCTCAGCACACAACCGCACAGTTTGAACGAAGACGATCGGCGCAAATCAGATGAGGTTGTGGCTCGAGCTACGCCAGAAAAGGCCCTACGGGCACCGAGCCTGAAGGCGAAATTCTCAAAACTCAGTCCGGGCGATGAGGAAAAGCGGCCCCAACAGCCAGAGAGGCGACATCGCTCAATGGAGATACCATCCAGGGGCATACGGCGTGACAGGTCTCTTGTTGCCCATGAGCATGAGCAACAAGCATCGCGCAATTCATCGCGGCATCGCAGGAATTTTAGCACGAACTCGCCGCCTGAACAGCCGCAAGGAGAACGCGAGATGGCTAGTCTCCCTATTACGACGCACGAAACGGGTCAACATAAAGGGGGCTATGACACACCATATGCAGCTCCAGACACGAATCCGCGCTCTTTCTCGCCCAACCCTATCCCACAAATGAGCATGCCGCAGCCAAACCCGATACCTTTGCCAATGAGCAGTCCCCAGTGGCAAGCAATACATCCGACACGCACATCGCAGCCACCGCTAGCACCGGCGACCATCCCATTAGGCTTCACCGCCACCGCCGCCCCTTCAAGCACCTACGAATACTACTGCGACGACAACGCCTACTCCTCGCCTTATACCGCGGCCGCCCAACTGCGGACTCAGCATACTACTTCCACCTTCGACGACACCCTTCGCGCACCTGCTCAGCCGGGGCATACAGCTACTCGATCCCCGCCTTCGAACAATCCTTACTACCAACCACCGCCGTATGAAGCTAATGAGAAGGCGGATTTGGAACTAGAATTCGCGCTGCAGATTAGTCTCGCGGATCAGGAAGAAGAGCTGCGAGAGGAACTGAGGGGGTTGAGGAGGGCGTTAGAAAAGAGCCAAAGAGATGCGTATTGGTATTAAGCGTTCCAGTGTCAAGGCAATTAGGGCAGACGTGGAAAGGTGAGTGAAGGAGATGATGAGCAAACTATCTATGAATAATGAGTAATGAATAAGGCGGCCTTTTGATTTAGAATACTGGGGTTCGACAGCGCATTCTAAACTATACTTTGTCTTTACTTGATAGTTAAGTCTAACCTCTAGCTTAGCGTCGGCGTCGTCCTTGTCGACACGTAAAGGTTCTGAAAGCACATTACCTAGGCACCTTAGTAACCCTAACCCTAACCCTAAATTATATTCTAGAGATCTTACTATAGAAGTAATATTAGATTTAAGAGATATAATTATAGAGGTTACTAAAAAAGCTTATTTATACTAGTGTTAGATTTAAGGGGCTTGATATAGAGGTTACTGAAAAGGCTTTTTGGCAACGGCTAGGTAGATCACTTAATTAAAGGAGTACGAGCAAGTATGTAATAAATCTCGGTAATAAATTGATAATTAATTAAGTTAGTTTTTTGAGTTGTTCTATCTGCCTCTGTGCTCCTCTTAATATCCTCAAGATTCTCAGCTCGCTCAGGCCTCTGCTGGGGCGAGCCTTTGTTTGGGTTGAGTTTGTTGAGCCTTAGCCAAATGGGTGCTTAAGCAAGGGCGCTGCCTTAGTCAAAGCGCGCCTTTGTGTGAGATGCGCTGCTTCATGTGCCGGCGCTCACCTCAGCTAAGTCCAGATGCACCTGGAGGCTACTAGTTTGCTGGCTCAGCTGCTAGCGCGATGCTGGAGTTGAGCCCCGCCATAGTTGAGGTCGCTCGCCGAGCTCTTGGCGCGCGCTAGTGCACGTGCACGTGCGTGCGAGATCAATTGCTATTGCGATCTCGATCGCTATCTAGATTGCTATTAACGTTACCTTATTAACGTTACCTTATTACTGCGAGCCTACAAGCTAGCTTGCAAGCTAGCTTGTAGTTAAGCTTGTACATAAGTTAGATTGTATAAGTATCTATATAGACTACAGTGTAATTCTATTTGTAGCTAGCTATATCGCTAATCTAATAGTTTAATCTAATACACCCCTTTAGCTTAAGCCTACTTAAGCTAGACTAAGTATTATATTGTTAAGTTAATTTTAAATTTTATTAAGAAGAGTCTTATACTATACCTAATATGCCTCTATTTATACTAGTATTAGATTTAAGGGGTCTAATATAGAGGTTACAAAAAAGGCTTTTTAGTAATAGCTAGGTAGATTAATTAATTAAGAAGGTTTAAGTAAGTATATAATAAATATATATAATAAATAGTTAATTAATTAATTATAGTAATTAGTTACTCTAATTAACTAATTAACTATTCTATCTCTAACCTCTGTAACCCAGCTACTCTATATACTCGAATCTACCTAGTTTACTAAGGTTACCTAGTACAGCTAGTAGAGGGCCGCTATCTTTACTAAATTAGTTCGGCTCTATACTATTTAGATAATAATATAATAAACTATAATACTTATAATAACTGTTTAGTATATAATAGTCTAGCTCTTTACCCTCCTATAGTTGTATTAGCTAGCGTACTGTACTTAAGGAGAAGAGAAGGCTAAAAAGATTGTACTTTTTTAGTATCTCTAGATTATACTCTAAGTTATATATCTAAGTTACGTATCTAAGTTATATATCTTATCTAATATACCCCTTTAGCTTAAAACCTATATTAAGCTAGACTAAGATATATATTGTTAAGTTAAGCTTAAATCTTATTAAGAAGTACCTTGTACTTTACCTAACGCTCTTGTATTTGTACTAGTCTAAGTTAAGTAAGGAAATACTCCTATTTATTACATAGTAGGACCTTAGTAAAGCTATTAGCTGTTATCTTAGTTAATAGAGTATATTTAACTTAAATTCGACTAGCTAATACCTCTTACCTTTGCTAGTAGTTGTAGATATCTACGTACTATAGTTTAGTCTATAGTTTAGCTAGCTCTTCTATTATAAGCTAGATTGTTTAAGTATTATTATACTAGATAGTAATATAGCGTGTAGGTAGCTTGATTTACAGCTTATTAAGTAGTCTTAACGTAAATATTACCTCCTTAGCTACTTGTAATAGGGCTAGAAGTTCGGCTTTAGTTATTAAAGTTATAATAGTATCTTACTTGTTTACTCTCTATATAACTAGCCTATTAAAAAGCTTAATTGTATATCCTTAAAAGCTTCTCCTATCTACTATATTGTTAGTAAATAATATATTACTAGCTACTTAAAGTAAGTCTCCTCTACTAAGCTATAGAGCTCTCTACCTTATAGCTAA
>JALNQK010000352.1:0-19006 GCA_028458525.1 Ophiosphaerella herpotricha
AGAGTTTTAAGTAGCTATCTAGTAGCTCTACTTAAAACTACTTGCTCTAGCTACAACGTTAACCTGCTAGTAAAATTTAGAAATTCTAAATTACTCGTAAGCCTCTAGTTACTACTCTACTACAAAATCTTATAATAATAGCTATTGTGTGTGGCTCTGCAGCCTTATCTTTGAGATCGCGACTTTGGTGGGGGGTGGGCATTACGCGAACATGGGCATCACGCGCACAGACACGTTACGATTGAATATGACGATGGAAGAAGAATCGGTTTCAGGGACCTTATCTGGTCGTGGGAAAATTGCCAAGTTTCCAATTTAGCAATTCAGTACACCGACATAAACCTCGGATTAGCTTTAGGCATCGGTATATTTGTATAGCAATATAATTTCGTGGGGCTTGCATAGATACACATTCTCTGGTGGTGGATCCGGGTGTCGATATTGGGTGTAAGGTCCACATAGTCACTGCAGGAACGCTGCTGACGTGCATTAGTTATTCCTTAATAAAGCATATGGCAGAAATGAAGTGGATTCATGACGACTGGGTGCTGCGTGTCTGTAACTATCTTTCATTCCAATATTCTCGAGAAACAACTCCCGGCCTCATCGCAATTAAGGTGGGAAGTTTTATGAGTCAAGAAGACTGGAAGGATGAATATGAATAAGTAGAGCGTAAAGATTGTCGAGCATTAATGAAATCAAAAAAAAAAAAAAAAAAAAAAAACATTCCTCTCCCTCCGCTTTCTCCCGCGACGCGGCAGACCGCTGCTAGAGTCAGCCCCTTTTCTTATGTTGACTACGCTTAACATACTAGGCATGCTTTTGTGCTAGGTAATAAGCCTTCTCAAGTAACCGAGCTTGAGTTCTCTCATGTTCATGCAGAGGATCTAGTAGGCACACAATCTGTCTGTTCAAATCATTAGGCGCTCGACAATTGAGATTCAAAGCGCAAATTTCGAAGAACCTCGGATAAAATCCCGCCGAAAGCTAATCAAGAAGACACAAGGATCCGTCACTTAACCTAAGGATGTTACGCGGGGCAATATCGAGGTGACATAGACTGAAATAATCTTCCTTGATCGTTAATTTGTATGGTTCCGTAATTACCGCGTGTTGAAATAGTGTTCAATATCATGGACGTTTGTTGGCGAAATCCAATCTCCTTCGATCCAGAGCTGCCCGCGGGCTATGCCTCCACCTAACGGGCCCCGCCGGTGGGATTGGATTCGCGAAAAATGAGTTAACGCATCGGTAATACCTTTACAAGCCAGGTATTCCTCCTGGGAACTTAAAGGCTCTCCATCCATGTACTCCATCACAATATATCCAGTGTTGTCATTCTCAAAGAATCGGTACACTTCCGGTACGCGAATGACGGTTTGATCAATCAACTTGTATGCCTGTTCCTGATTCAAAGCTTCTTCTCTTGTGATCCCAAAACCGAACTTGACGACTGCATCGTCCGAAATTCTGATAACAGAGTGGCCACCAAGTTGATCGTGGAGAACGTCCCGACAGGGATTGGAGCGAGCGCAATGTCTGATCAGTTCGTCACCAGAAGCTTCAGAGTGATCAAGGTAGGTTGAATGATTTAAATCTGTGGGCGAACTATATTTCGTCAGCCGTTATAAGGCCTGTTTGAGCTGGAATTCCCAAAATACCTTGGCTCAATGTACTCTGCCGACTTGAGGTTCGGTATTGCTCTCTCAAACTTCTCGGTCGCTACGTCGAAGCAACCAGAGGGAATCTCGTTGGAAGCGTCTAGCGTGTATGAGACACACGCCTCAGAGGACTTTAACTTCATCGCGCTTCTTCTCGAATCATTAGTGGCTGGAAGTGAAATATGACAGAGGAAAGAAAGCCAGCATAGCGCTTTGACACGAACAATAGGACGCTATCTCGACAACATCACGAATGAGCGGTTCTAAAGTAGATATACAACTAGCTAATAGAATATAAGGAGTATTTAGCAGGAGTTAGATAGGATCGAACAATAGGTACGTTTGATAAGATAAGACAAATCTAGGCCGGTAAATGAGTAGGGGTTGGGTTAAGGTTGGGTAGGCATACGCCAGATCCCGACCCCTAACCAACCCTAACCTGGCGCTCCTACCCCAACCCCGAGTCCGTACGACCCAACCCCAACCCCTACCCCTCCTTAGCCTAGATTAGAGTTTAATACCCGTACTAGGTATCCTATATATTACTAGAGGGTATTTATAGCAATACGCTATAGGATATCCAATTCAACGTGTGCTAACTTTGTAAAGGGGCTCACCTCCTTGTAAGGCCTTCGGTGCTATAGTATGGCAGCGTAAGACGGCGGGGTTGTTAGGGTAGTAGGCAAGCGTTGCTAAGGGACGAAGGCGATTGAACGAACAATTACGAGTGCGCAGTAAGTTACTAGGCTTAGGTAAAGCTGAGCTTGACTACGGCGTTTCTATCTATGCACAACAGCGCGCCTATATACCTGCGTCTCTTAGCAGCTTCGTCGCTTCGTAAGTGCGAAGTCGCGAAGCCTAAGTTTGTAGCTTCGCGTTCGCGAACTCACGAACTCAGTCACGTGTCCAGGTTGTATTCCGCCGCATCGTCCCAATCCAGCTCGGGATGTTCCTCGTATGAGGTGTCATAGTCACTAGGGTCGTCCGAGGGTTCAATTGGCTCTAAGTCCTGTGTAGGGTCATAACCCATAACAAACTTTTAGTTAGTTCTATGTCTTTATTCGTTTAAATAGTCCCTTCTCCTACTCTTATTCTATGCTAACCCTTCTAGTGCTAGGCTGCGACTTAGGAATATATTATTACACAATAGGCAATGATACAGACAGAACTAGGGACCCTAGTGTATCTTAAGATCAGATCGATCTCCTCTATATTAGAAACTAGAGAACCTATTATTAGTAGGTTGTCTACCGCCTTATCTAATAGTTTAAAAAGCCAGGGGCTATTCTTAAATGCAGCCAAATACTTAAATACTATTGCGGAGGCTGCACTTATACGAGCTAGTCTGTCTAGACAAGATGTAGTCACGTTTGCCTAGCTAGGTACTTTTGTGTCTGTAGACATTGTTCACAAAACGGAGATCTTTAAGAGCAACAAGGCGTGTTTCCCCCTTAATTCCATAGATCTTAGTACGCAGAACATATTGGTTGATGATTCCTTTTACTTTCTGAATGTTATTAATTGGGAATTCGCGCAAGCAGCTCCTTAGGGGGTTAACTACTTTTTTAATGCTATTCCTACTGCTCTAGCTAGATAAGAAGATGATACCGCCCTTGAGGATTGTAGGGATAGCGTACACAAAACTATTTTGCAACGGGCAGCTACTTGATAGATTTACATTCATAAGTTCTAGGATGCTGAGAGGGAATAGAACGGGCGGCCTCTTAAGTAGTCTTTTCCTGATTTGCTAAATAGTGCGGCATCAAGGATATATGCTTATTATACCCGAGTCGGGTTAGCTAGGGATGGGGACGTGGGCCTGGTCTGGGAAATGGTACGATTAGTATTTGGATTTGACAGGGAGCGAACAAGTTAATATCTTAAGAGTATTGAGGACAAGGTTGGGTAAACGGATGACCGTCTCTGATATAATGAATCACTTGTAGTGTCTTGAAGACCTAGCACCTTCAAAAAATGATTGGGAATTATGCGCTTCGTGGCCGTCCCTATTTATAAAGCGTCTGGTTACGGGGACGAGTCCTTGTAAGTGACGCAGCATCAGCTGACGATGATAATGTGACGAAGCTTCATGCCTCTTACTACGCTGAAGTGTGCGCCCTGCTATGACGCACGCCACCCGCTGACACATTGGTACTACACAGTAGTTCTTCTGTACAGACAAACTTGCGTAAAATGATCCTGCTCCACCCCGCTAAAAGAGCTTGGCGGAACACCTGGTGCTACCTTCCCACCCCTCCTCACACCTGATCATCGCAAAACGAGCGTTCATCAATACAATCTGAATAAAAGGCGCCAGTCTTGTGCGTCTTGCCTTTTGCGCCTCTCCAGTCACCACGGAAATCTACAGACATGCCAGATTGTAGCTGTGGTCGTAACTTCCGCGATGTTTACGCGCTCCGCCAGCACCAAAGGGCCACAAATCACTGCTACTGTCGTTCCTGCAATCGCTCCTTCGCCAGTGGGAACGGCCTCGAGCAACACAATCTAGCTCTCCACAGCTGGCTTTGCGGCCACTGTGACAGGAAGTTCAGTGCACGGGAACATCTTGAGCAGCACCAGAAATCCAAGGGCCACTGCTTCTGCCGCGACTGCGATCGCTTCTTCGTCGATCGCTATGCGCTGCGCCAGCACCGCAGGTCCCCCATTCACTCGTATGGGCCTTTTTGAACGGCATCACGTCTCTGGAGAATGTGAAAAAAGTGAAACCGCCCCTACCTGGACTACCGAACGCTACGTCATCACCGCCTGACGCTTTTGAAACCTCGCCCTTCAGGAACCGTCCCGCCGTCCGCCTCCCTGGATTCCAATGTTAACACTAATGCTGGTGTCCATGTCGATAAGATCGAAGTGCACCTTCTCGAATGGGTAGGATCGCTTCCAAACTGGGAGAGGATGAAAGAGTGCTAGGCGACATTGGGGATGCATACATAAGGGAGAAGAGGTCCATACACTGCGTATAGTAACAACGGATAATCTTAGGGAAGATCTTCATCAGCGATGTGAGGAACTGTTCAAGAAGAAGCACAGAGTCGAGACATGAGAGAGGTGGCTTGAGATGGAGAGGGGGTCCGGTAGTTGTCTCCGTACTCAAAATATCAATTAATTATTGTTGTTTAGGGACTGTAGTTAAATATGCTCCTATAAATGACGAGAAGAGCCCCCAATGATACTATATCCGAACTTGTACGGTACAATGCGGTTAGATGGAGAGCAATATGACTCTGGACAAGCTTGGATCTCCACTAGATCCGGTGGTCGAGTACTGGTTGGAAATCCTTGATGCCTTCGTTGTCCCAAGGGTCCTGAATTATTAGTATCTGGAGAGAGCTTGGCGCTAAGACGACTCACAATTGTTGGCACTACTGGTAGAAGCGCCGGTACTGCAGACAGCACATGTGTACTGACTACAGGGTTCCTTGACCTTGATGGATCCTATTTCAATCCCTATAACCCCGTGGCCCCCCACGTCCTGCTCATTGCAAGGGTCGGACTTGAAGGTTTCCTTTTCGCCGCGCTCCCCGCAAGAGTAAATCTTGATAGATGTGTAATTCTTGTACATGCTGCACAGGGACGATTAGGTCTGAACTCTGAGCTTGATTGTGTATAGAGATGAACTTGCATGGGCGTAACTTTGTCACGTAGATGTCGCTGATTGCTAGCTGGCTGAGACGGTGGGGGTGATGGGGATTGAAGTCTGTGTGGTTGCTGGCGGCTTGATTTAGATTCTATCTGTCGAAAAGATGCGAATCCAAAATATCTAGCACTCTTGGCTTGGATCTAGCGCTCCCAGATGAAGTAAGTGGGTCACGCTAATAGAGCAGTCGTGTAACGATATGCACAAGGACACTACGCGGAGGTATAAACTTCAATGAAATTGAAGCAACTTGAATGCATTAGGGACCCCAACAAGTCCGTAGGTAACGCAGAAGGGTTATTATATTGAAGGGAATTAATAGGCGGTGATGTGCTAGAATTGACATAGTAGCACGGATGCCAGCTTAGCACTGAGCCGCTGGCTAAGGGGGATGGGCTAGGCTCCGGGACGGAAGAATATTATTCCAAGAAAACAACTTAGGTCGTCCCCTAAACCCGTTTCCATGCTAATTCGAGACTCTTCACCTTAATGTTTTTTTTTTGCTGTTGCTCAATAGCTCAATGCACCATGGAAGATATCGGCTCAACGAGCACTATCGAACGGATCAAGCCGGGAGTCGTTCTTAAACAGCCGCTAGATTTTAAGACCAAAGGTCTTGCCGACAAGGTAAATCGCTGCTTTTCTGTTGAGCCGCCTATACTCCGGAAGTTGGGGCATCACCCAAGGATCGTGAAGTAAGTGGACTATGAGCGAGGTATATTGGTAGTGCATACTAACTAACATTGTGAGGTATTTTGGGCAGCACGGTCGCGGCCTGCTGCTTGGCCAAGCAAGCCATGGCAATCTACAGACGTATATTGATGAGAACGACTCTTCCATTGACCTCCGCCAACGCATGATATGGTGCCGACAGCTGACCGAAGCTATTGTGTACATTCATAGTCGCGGCGTAATACACTCCGATCTACGCCCTAGGAACATTCTTGTCCACGAAACGATACTAGGATCCCGCGATTTACTGCTCTGTGACTTCGGGGGAGCAACGTGTGATGAATTGGGCCTAGATGGGGGCTGCCTTCCTGACGGCCCTTTCCATGATCCTACTCTTGGAATCCAATCTATTCCTGCGCTCGACATATTTGGCCTCGGATCTCTCTTTTACACCATTCTGGTGGGACATTGGCCTTACAGATCTTCCCCCGGTCCTCCTGAAACGATCGACGAGAAGATGGCCTATGAGATAGAAGTATCCAAGCGTTTCGGCCAGGGAGAGTTCCCCGACGCGACGAGGCTGGTGGGAGGCAGCGTGATTATGGGCTGTTGGACGAAGCAGTACGCAACGGCGGAGGAGGTCCTGTATGCCCTGGATAGAGAAATGCCGATACCTGCGTTGTATAATATATGCTGATGCAGGCCTTCTGAGGCGGAATTGGAACCACCCTCCGTCGCAGTGAGCGGCTGCGACACAATCTATTTCGGCCCTACAGCGGCCAAAATTCGCACAGCTGTTCAACCTGCTTGCTATGCTGCGACCGACGAGACCGCGGACTCTCGTGTCAAGGTGAATATCACTATCCCGTCCTTCGAGTATGCTGACATGGTTCTGCGCATGGCACTTGCCGCGGAGAAGTGCAGAGAATCTGGTTGTGGGAAGGACGTGCTCTATAGTGGAAACCCATTTAATCGAAGCCCTGCTCATCCAAGCTACCTCTCCATAGATTATCCGAAGGCTGTTCCTGGCACACAATATCAATCAAAGCTTGAACGTTGCTGATGCTGAAATTGACTTTGATCCTGCCTTTCTTGAGCCAAAAATAAACGAGCTGCTTGGAGCTTGCTCCCAACGTCGGCACTCCTTATCGGCTTGCCAAGAGCATTGCACATGCTCTCAAGTGAAGAGTCGCGTCTGTAGTGAGGCTTACAGTAATGCCCACTTTCGTGCCTTAGCGGCAAAGCTGATCAAAAATAGAAAAAGGTCCCACGAAGATACTTGCAGCAAGGGTATGGCACTCAATACCGCTAAACCTAATCTGTTATATTTCTATGCCCTCCCGTACGGGAAAAAGCCCCCTGTCGCATAGATTACGCGAACCAATCAGATTCCACCGGGTCATCGACTGGTCGCCGGCTGTGCTCAGGTCCAGAAGTGACCTAGGTCACTTTACCAGGGACAATGTTACTCAAATACGGCTATTGCCTGAGTTCCGTTATTCAAGTAAGAGTGCTTGCGCCGTCATCTCTCGGCGTCTGCACAGACCGAAGTCAATTCTATCTCCACACTGCACCTCAAACTTACTCCTATCGAACATTTAGTTTCTACGAAGGTGACGATGCACACGTAATTTATAGGTTAGAAGCGCCCCGGATCTTCGAAAATAGCCACAGTACGTTATTTATACGTAATTCTAGTGAAGCTTGACGTGTACAGTAGCTTGCAAATCCGGTGTCACCTTTTGCACACGCTTCAATTCTCAAATCCCTGTCTGTACAAGGACCCCTCGCACCTGACTCGGGTATTCTGCAGAGTTCGAGCGCTCTCAACACTCGTTGGCTCGTCCTGTTGCACCTTCGCAGTCATGTAATTGGAGAATTCTGTCAACCACTCCAATGGCAATTTTGCCCTGCCACTCTGCAATACCACTATTTTTGCTTTGATAACCTCTTGTGCCGTCCAGAATCTACTCCAGTAGTTGTGGGGCCTTTCTGTCTCACTTAATCCGACCCCAAGCAGTCGCGACGCAATTTCTACCATCGTGTTGTCAATTCCGGAATTGTTGCCTTCAAAGAGAACATCCCTATCGAGTACGGCCGGATCCCGGTACTCACGGTAGGCCTTGGGGTGCCAGGACGCAAATTCCATGGCGCCTTCGAGATCCTCTCCCAACCAGCTCACAACTCGTTGTGCCTTGTTGTAAATTTCGCCCATGAGGCGTACCTGCGCATTGCGTTCTAAAATATCTTCTTGATTGATACAAAGTGCATCAATCCAGATCCATCGCTGAGTCGTTGCCTCCAAACTTATCCATCGCAGGACCGTCGCTAAATTCTTCGTAACCGGCAGCTGCTGTCCGTTTATTGCGATGGCCAAGCGATCACTGGAGTCTCCCCAGACATAAGGCAGCGCCTCATATTGAATGTCATCATTCAAGGACGCAGTCTTCAATGAGCATGAGACCTGCTGACCCATGTTGGGCTTGATACAGCATAGGCGTATCTCTCGATTTTTTCAGCTAATGGGGGAATAGATTGAGTTGGCATTTCGTCCGAGCCGTTGGACGAGCTGGTTCTTCCACCGGCCTATAGTCATGCTTTCGGTTGAGAGAGTATCTCTGGTCAAGCCGTTGGTTTTTCCGTCAACGTTTCGCACAGCCGCTAGTCTAACTAGCAGCCCCGGAACTCTGCTGGATGACCGAGAGATTGAATCGGCAGATTCGGCGCTAGATGTTCTAATATTGTTGGGCGAGCCTTGCAAATGCAAAACCAAGGTCTGATGTTTCAGGAGGCGGGAGAAATAATATTGGACCGATTAAAATTGAAGCGGGCTCATCGGTCGTGCTGTTGCTGGGGACTGGCAAGAACAGCACCTCTGCGGCTTCAATCCTTGGCCGCTGGGCAAGTGATATACTTCGTGCTTCGCGGCCCACTCCGCGTTGACCCGTCACAGCCTGCATGCGAGGCTTCTGCATCAGTCAGCTACGTCACTCAAAATATTGACACAACACTTTCAGTCATGAAGCCACAGAAAGCTAACTCAGAAGGGGTCAATGGAGCCTGCAGAACCGATTCAGAACCAAGCCATAGTCCATCACGTGACAGTCTGCCACTAACGAAAATGGCGGGTCGCAGAGCTTAAAGGGCAATGTGAAGATTCGTTTAGGAACTGTAGGAGAGCGTAGAAATCACTGTCGTCTTTTTGTCAATATCCAGCTTCTTGAAACGCCCTCTTGGCGCTAAACTTCAGTCGGCGTCATTCTTGAAACTTCGTCTCCTTCGGCATCAGTCATTTTCCTCTCCATCATGGACTGCAGCACCACCTACGTCTTGCCCCTCCCACCAAGCCCTAAAATGGACAGCTTCTGGCAGTCTTAGTCCACCATCAGCCTCTACTACAGCATGTGGAGCTCGTCTCGTCGTCCAAGTCTTCAAATCAGCTTCAAGGAACATCTATTTATGGCTAAGATGGTGAGGATTGCGCCTTGTATAGCTGCGCCGCGTGCCTCACATTTGCTCACAGGCTCTCGGTAAACTGAAATAGTGGCCATTTGGCGCACGCGCCTAAATCGACGCGTCGCAATCTATCAGCAACACGAACGCTACACATGCCAGTAACCTGAAATCGTATAGTAAAAGCTCATTTTTGATGCTCCTGCTTCTTCTCGCTAATATAGACTAGTTTGAGTCATGCCTAAACCTGTATTTCGGCTCACAACGCCGCCGCCAGAGCTGGTCCCAGATGAGCAGCCACCCCAACTCACAACGCCACAACGATCTGCTATACTTGCAGTATACTATTTCTGCCAAATAGAAAACCTTCCGCATAGTACTAACGCTATCCAGAGAGTTTTTTAGATAGCACCAACAACATCTTAGCGAGTTTTGAGGAGTAGCAGATGTCGGAGGCTGCAGCACTCAGACGAGCCTAACACACGCGGTATACCACGTCAGCTCTTAGCTAGCAACGCTAACGCTATCAACTTATATATAAATAGAGCTCTATTTTTAGAAAAGAGTAATCCTTAGCAAGATCTTGTAGAGCGAGCTAGTGTTGTAAAGCAGTATATTTATACAAAAGGGCAAGAGAATGTACAGTATTATCTTGCAACAATCTAATAGTATGTTACACGAGAGACTAGGATAAAAATATACTGCGTAGTTGTTAAGGAGCTTTATACGCTAAAGCAGATTGCTATACAAAAGGATTATCTTAATATATAACTATAGCTACAACCTAATCTATTAAACTAGTATAACGTCCTCTAGTGTAACAAGATACACTATATAACTAGCCTAAGATATTAACTTAGAATTAAGAGGAATACTAGAGATTAAGCTAAATATGCTCCCTCTAACATTTAGTATAAGAAAGACTACGCTCCTAATCTAAATCTTTAAACTTAGTTCTATATATACTATGTTTTAGGCTATAACTTTGCGTAGGTAATTCTATATAGCACTAGCAACCGTAACAGTAAGATAAATACTTACGTATATACTTAAGTTATACTCCTAGCTCTACAGAGCTATCTATTAGAGAGAGGTAGAGAGTAGATCTTATAGTAAGACTATAACTTAGCTTATATCTTAAAAACTACTCTTAAATAGATAGACCTGTATAGAATAGACTATATACTCTCCTTATTAAAATTGCCAGATTTCTCTATTATAGAGATATAGGTATCGCTACTTAAACGCAAGTTCTATTCAAAGAGATGTAAAAGTAAGAAACAAGGTCTAAAGAGATTCTATGAAGTATAGAAGTTACTAGGAGTTAAGAAGATAAATCGGACGATAGACAACTACCCAGCACGCCTAGTTGAGATTAGGGATAGATATGATGCTAGAGCATCCCGATTCTGAATTTGAGACCATTAGCTATGCAGAATGTTGAGATAATAGGTGTGTTTTGAGGTGCTGGTGCATTGGTGTTGGTGGCGCGTGCGCCAAATGGCCACTATTTCAGTTTACCGAGAGACAGGGAGCGGGTCGGGGCGCGACCTTCGCACGTGACGAGATTTTGGAGCAATCAGAAAACGGAACCCTCGTTGGCAACTTTTCTGCGCATTTCGGAGCGCGGGGAACATCGCTGCACTCTTCCATATATCCTCTCTGGGTGATTCTCCCTCGCCAATAGGCTCTAAGTCGTCGACACTGAAATTTCGGATCGGCAGTGCCCCACCTGGCCCAAACCCTAAAATGGACGGGCTGTCCGTCGCCGCGAGCGTCGCCGGGATCGTGTTGCTAGGCATCCAAGTCACGCAATCTCTCGTCAACTTCTATTCAGCGTACAATATCCAGAAATCCGACGTTGCCTACACCGTCCAAAAGTTGGAGCATCTTCTCGGCGTGCTTGAGATTCTGCGCAGCCAACTGACGAACCGCCGATTCCGCGCCGACGAGCAAAACTTGCTCAAAAAAATCGAAGGATCGATTCAAGCCTGTGATGAGTGTATCCAGGAGCTCCGGTGCGAGACTGAGAAGGTCGGGGGCGAGATGGACGGCATCCGAGCCGCCGCCCGAACTGCTGCGTACAGAGTAGCGTACCCCTTCCGACAGAGCACGTTGCAAAAGCTCGACGAGAGTATTGACGAGATCGCCTCGCATCTCTCCCTAGCACTCCAGGTACTGCGGCAGAAGGATATCGGCAGCGTTCGAGACGTCAGGGAGGTGCGGCTCTTTCTCTGTCCCAAACTCTGGAATGAGGCTGACAGTAACCTTGAAATAAGTGCCTTTATTCTCCTTTGCTAGAGGGCAGTATCCGCCTGCTTCGTCTATTACCACATGAAAATACAAATGCCCCTATACAGTGCTGGCTCTTCGACTACCCTCTGCAAGAGCCAAGCGAAGGGACGCATCAGTACGAGGCTCTTTCCTACGTGTGGGGCGATCAGAAAAATCTTCAGCCCATCTCCATAAACAAGCATCATTTTTTCATCACAACAAACCTCCACGCGGCATTGTTATGTCTTCGAGCTCGCTTCCTTGAACGGATCTTTTGGGTAGATGCTATTTGCATCAACCAAAAGGACAATATGGAGAAGGGAAAGCAAATTCAGTACATGGCCGAGATCTATAGTAAAGCAAGCCGTGTGGTTGTTTGGCTAGGAGGGACAGAAAACGATAGCGATCGAGCACTTGAAGAAATACGCCTTCTTGCAGACGATACATCCACCAAGTCCTTAATCAGCGAGTCAACTAAGCAAGCAATCCTCGCACTGCTTCAACGACTGTGGTTTCAGCGCATTTGGGTAAGGGAGCAGGGACTTAGCATTAGGTTTACGTCATTAACAAAATTGGGTTAGGTGCTTCAGGAGGTCGCCGCCGCACGAAATATCTTAATCAAGTGTGGACCTACGGAGATCGATGGATACACATTCTGCGTGGCCCTAGACTCAAACTCGTTCGACCCCGTTTACAAAGCCTTCCCAAATTTGCAAAGTCTAATCCATCCAGTAGCCTACCTTATTAGACGAGCAGTATTCCGCCCAAAAACTATTTCGAGGTCGTCAGACAGGTTTTCCCTAAATATACGTCCCCTGGGCGAGCTAATCGATATGTACCATACCCACGAGGCTACCAATCGCCACGATAAGGTATTTGCCTTATTTGGCATGAGCTCTGATAATCCTAGTGTAGCTGGGCTGTCACCCGACTATACAATTCTATGGGAGAAGCTTTTTGAGCAACTTATCAAATTTCTCCTTCATAGACGGGTATCTGTGAAGACTTGGGCCGAAGCGGAGATGGCGGTAATTGCGAGCAGGGGTTGTATTCTTGGCAAGGTGTCTTCGGTAAAGAAAGACATTGATCGTAACGATAGACAGCAGGTGACTATCACTTCAAAGGATTCATCCGGATTCTTAAGGCATGAGAGGAAATGGACTCTCCAACCCTTGGCAAAATCCGTCCAAGCGGGTGACCTCGTCTGCTTGCTACGTGGAGCTCTAAAGCCTACAATCCTCAGGCCATGCAAGGATTATTTTTCTGTTATTGTAATTGCGGCTCCTCTGAACAATATAGATACGGTGGGCGAAAGTGTTGGGCGACCAGAAGAGCCAATATTCTTCGCACTTGACTTTTTACTTGTCTGGGACTGGGGGACTGAGCATTCGAACATAGAGATGGGTCATTCAGACAAGAGGACAAGATTATGGAACGTAGCACAGATATTAGAAGAGGCGGAGGAGTATGAAAAGGCAGATGAGAAGCTTCGAGACGCCGTGGAAATCTATGAGAGGGAGTCTGGGGAAGAGGATCCGCACACCCGAACAAGCGAGGAGAAGCGCGAAATGAAGCAATGGGAGAAGGCAAAGATTAGGCTTCTGCTCGAGCAAAGAGGAGACGATGTCCCGATTGCAGAAAGCGTGGCCGCGGCCGTAGCACGGAATGAGAAGAGCGGTGAAGCAATGATGAGGCTTTTGTTCGAGCAAAGAGGGGACGATGTCCTGATTACAGAAAGCGTGGCCGCGGCCGCAGCAAGGAATGAGAAGAGCGGTGGAGCAATGATGAGGCTTCTGTTCGAGCAAAGAGGGGACGATGTCCCGATCACAGAAAGCGTGGCCGCGGCCGCAGCAGGGAATGAGAAGAACGGTGAAGCAATGATGAGGCTTCTGTTCAAGCAAAGAGGGGACGATGTCCCGATCACAGATAGTGTGGCCGCGGCCGCAGTAGGAAATAAAAAGAGCGGAGAAGTAGTGATGAGGCTTCTAATCCAGGGAAGAAACCCACTGGTGTGGGCTGCCGGAGAGGGGTTTGAGGCCGTCGTCAGGCTGCTGCTCGAGAAGGGCGCCGATATCGAGGCGAAGAACCTAAAGAACAGCTATGGTCGGACGCCGCTGTTGTGGGCCATCGAGAACCGGCACGAGGCCGTCGTCAGGCTGCTGCTCGAGAAGGGCGCCGATATCGAGGCGAAGGACATGAAGAACAGCTATGGTCGGACGCCGCTGTTGTCGGCCGTCGAGAGTGGGCACGGGGCCATCGTTAGGCTGCTGCTTGAGAAGGGCGCCGACATCGAGGCGAAGGTCCGGAAGGGCGGCTTTGATTGCACGCCGCTGTTGTGGGCTATCGAGAACCGGCACGGGGCCATCGTCAGGCTGCTGCTCGAGAAGGGCGCCGACATCGAGGCGAAGGTCCTGAAGGGCAACCATGGTTGGACGCCGCTGTTGTTCGCCGTCGGGAGATGGCACGGGCCCATCGTCAGGCTGCTGCTCGAGAAGGGCGCCGACATCGAGGCGAAGGACAACAACTATGGTCGGACGCCGCTGTTGTCGGCTGCCAGAGGTGGGCACGAGGCCATCGTCAGGCCGCTTCTCGAGAAGGGCGCCGACGTCGAGGCGAAGGACAACTATGGTTGGACGCCGCTGTTGTCGGCCGTCGAGAGTGGGCACGGGCCCATCGTCAGGCTGCTGCTCGAGAAGGGCGCCGACATCGAGGCGAAGGACAACTATGGTCGGACGTCGCTGTTGTCGGCTTCCGAGAGTGGGTATAAGGCCATTGTCGGGTTGCTGCTCGAGAAGGGCGCCGACATCGAGACGAAGGACAACTATGGTCGGACGCCGCTGTTGTCGGCCGTCGAGAGTGGGCGCGAGGCCATCGTCAGGCTGCTGCTTGAGAAGGGCGCCGACATCGAGGCGAAGGACCTGAAGGGCAACTATGATCGGACGCCGCTGTTGTCGGCTGCCGAGAGTGGGTATAAGGCCATTGTCGGGTTGCTGCTCGAGAAGGGCGCCGACATCGAAGCGAGGGATAAGTCAGGGAAGACGCCGCTATTGTGGGCCATCGAGAACCGGCACGAGGCCGTCGTCAGGCTACTGCTCGAGAAGGGCGCCGACATCGAGACGAAGGACAACTATGGTCAGACGCCGCTGTTGTCGGCCGTCGAGAGTGGGCGCGAGGCCATCGTCAGGCTGCTGCTCGAGAAGGGCGCCGACGTCGAGGCGAAGGACAACCATGGTCAGACGCCGCTGCGGTGTGCCGCACGGGAAAGCAGCAAGACTATTGTCAGGCTGCTGGTCGAGAAAGGTGCTAGAAAAGGATTACGGGACCGCCTCTTTCGTTGACCGCAGAGAAAATGTACGAGGCAGTCATTAAGCAGTTACTACGTAGTCCATAATTCACTTATTTGTTTGTCCTATCTTACTACCCTATTTTTTATTATCTCTATTTCATAGAGGGGTCCGAGGATGGACGAGAATAGATTAAGACGCAAGATAGCTACTTATAGAACCACGTATTAAAGATTTACCACTCAAGATAAACGCCTCGATTACGCTAGCAGGGAGGACAGCCAACCCGCTCTAGACAGACCCTTGTAAGGTAGCGAATTCTGTAAGAGGTAAGTTGGTTAACTAGAGGCGTAGCCGAGGTCGAGTTTGAATCGCAAGGCTACGGGGCCTCTCGGTAAACTGAAATAGTGGCCATTTGGCGCACGCGCCACCAACACCGGTGCACCAGCACCTCAAAACACACGTATTATCTCAACGTTCTGCATAGCTAATGGTCTCAAATTCAGAATCGAGATGCTCTGGCATCATATCTATCCCTAATCTCAGCCAGGCGTGCTGGGTAGTTGTCTATCGTCCGATTTATCTTCTTAACTCCTAGTAACTTCTATACTTTATAGAATCTCTTTAGACCTTGTTTCTTACTTTTGCATCTCTTTGAATAGAACTTGCGTTTAAGTAGCGATACCTATATCTCTATAATAGAGAAATCTAGTAATTTTAATAAGAAGAGTATATAGTCTATTCTATATAGGTCTATCTATTTAAGAGTAGTTTTTAAGACGTAAGCTAAGTTACAGTCTTACTATAAGATCTACTCTCTACCTCTCTCTAATAGATAGCTCTATAGAGCTAGGAGTATAACTTAAGTATATACGCAAGTATTTATCTTACTATTATAGTTACTAGTATTATATAGTATTACTTATATAAAGTTATAGCCTAAAATATAGTATATATAGAACTAAGTTTAAAGATTTAGATTAGGAGTGTAGTCTTTCTTATACTAAATATTAGAGGGAGTATACTTAGCTTAATCTCTAGTATCTTTCTTAATTCTAAGTTTATATCTTAGGCTAGTTATATAGTATATCTTATTATACTAGAAGATATTATACTAGTTTAATAGATTAGGTTATAGCTATAGCTATATATTAAGATAATCCTTTTATATAGTAATCTACTCTAGTATATAAAGCTTTTTAATAACTATATAATATATTTTTATCCTAGTCTCTTATATAATATACTATTAGATTATTATAGTATAATACTACTTATTCTCTTACTCTTTTATATAATTATACTACTTTACAATACTAGCTTACTCTATAAAGTCTTACTAAGAATTACTCTTTTCTAAAAATAGAGCTCTATTTATATATAAGTTAATAGTATTAGTATTACTAGCTAAGAGTTAACGTAGTATACTGCGCGCGTTAGGCTTATCTAAGTACTATAGCCTCTAATATCTACTACTCTTTAAAACTTACTAAAATATTATTAGTACTATCTAAAAAACTCTCTAAATAGTATTAGTACTATATAGAAGGTTTTCTATTTAGTAGAAATAGTATACTATAAGTATTGTAGACTATTATAGTATTATAAGTTAAGGTAGCTATTTATCTAGGATAAGTTCTAGTAGTAGTATTATAAGCTAAAATACTAGTTTAGGTATAACTTAAACTATTCTATATTAGCGAGAAAAAGTAAAAGTATTAAAAATAAGCTTTTACTATATAATTTTAAGTTACTAGCGTATATAGTATTTATATTACTAATAGATTACAACGTATTAATTTAAGCGTATACGCTAAATAGCTACTATTTTAGTTTACTAAGAAGGGGCTAAAGTTAGCCTACTTACTAAGACTTTATATAGCTATAGATATATTTACTACTATAAGTAAATTATAGCTATATAATTATATATCTATTTTGTACTAGCTAAGACTAGTAATTATTCTAGTTAGAAGTACTAATAAATCTAGTAATTCTATATAAATTTATATGTAATAGTTAGTATAAAGCTAGTAATAACTTCTAAGAAATTTAGGATAAAGAGTATTTAGTAGGAGTTAGATAGAATTAAATAATAGGTATATTTATATTAGATATAATATATAGTTTATACTAAATAAAAATAGGTAACTATTAACTACTAGTAGTACTAGTTACTAGTTAAGGGTAATTTTATATAACACGTAAACTAGAGCTATTATAGTAGTACCTAACTATATTAAGTAAGGCCTATAATATATATAATAATAAAATCAATATATAATAGAACTAAAGATTAGGTATAAAAGAAGCCCTCTATAATATTTCTAGATAAAAAGAATTAAAATAATTAACCTTTTATTTAATAACTTTAACTTAAGCTTTTATTATATATTTTTATTACAACCTTACTAGATTTAAGAACCTATTAAAACCTACTCTAATTCTAATAATTAAGAGTCTAACTACTTAAACTAATATAAACTTTACTAACTTAACTAATATAAACTATACTATCTTAATTAATCTAATAAGCTATAGCGAGTACGTTATAATATAATCTAATAGTAATACTAGAGACTATTATAAACTATATAGCCTAGATAACTTAGCTATAATCTAGAGACATAGTATTTAAGGTTTAGGATAAAATTAATCTAGATATAACTACTTCTTTAATTAAAAAACTAGAAATAATTAGAGCTCTACTAATTACTAACTATACTCTAGCTTTAAATATCTAGATACTAACTAGATAATCTAAAATCTTAATTACTAGAGTTAAAGTATTTAAAAAAGATCTTAAATATTATAAAACTCTAGCTAAGTAGTACTATAGTAAATACTATAAGTATAAAAAGAAGTAGTCTAGTATCTAGTATATTATAATATTTATCTAATCCTTAGTCTTACTATATCTACTATATATATTGTAGTATAGTAGAAACGCACGTAATTAGGGAGTATTAGGTTAGTATAGCAGCTCTACAGGCAGCTATAAGTAGGATTAGATAGAAGAGATAGATACTAATACTAACTTGTTATATAGCTACTCTATACAAATATTTAACTTAACTCACTAACTACAAGTTACTACCTACCCCCTACTTCTATATATATCCTATAATACTACATTTTATTAGTAACCTAACTAGAGGGTATCGATAGTCTATTAGTATAGTAAAAGTTAGAGTATTTAAGGGCTTACAACTAGTTTTTATTTCTTATAACAAGTTTTTTAATTTTTTTTATAATAAGTTTTTATATACAAACACGTATTAGATAGGGTAATATAGATAGCGAGAGCTATTAGGTTAGTATATTACAAGGAGTAATATACTTAGCAAATACTTTATAGGTTGTAACAACAACCTATATTTATACGCGAACTAAACTAGTATTAGATAGAGTAATGTAGATAGTAAGAGCTATTAGACTAGTAAGTATTACAAGGAGTAACGTATATAGCAAAAGCTATTTAGATTACTATAAGAAACTATAAAGAGTAGGCTCCTTTACAAGAGCTCTTATAGGAGTACTTTAAGGAGTTATACTCTTAGTAAAAGGGTATCTACCTTATACAAGAGTAATTAGGGCGTCTAATTAGGCTAGAATAGTAGTAGGAGCAATTTAGATTACTATAAAGAACTACAAGGAGTAGGCTCCTTTATAAGAGCTCTTATAGGGGTACTTTAAAGAGTTATACTCTTAGTAAAAGGGTATCTACTCTATATAAGAGTAATTAGGGTATCTATTTAACCCTAAACGTTAATTAAGGACGTTAATAATAGGCGTTAGTAAGTATAGCTAGAAAGGCTAACCTTACTTCTAGTATAACTAAGATAAGTTAGAAGTAGTAAAAGCCTTCCTCTTACTACCTTAATAAAGATAAGAGGAAGGACAAGAAATATATTAAGAATAAGAAGATAGAATATTATTAATAGTATCTTGTTTTAAATATAAAATATATTATATTCTAAACAAAGACTTTAAAGTAGCTTTAGTAT
>JALNQK010000353.1:0-18984 GCA_028458525.1 Ophiosphaerella herpotricha
TCGCGTATATATAAGAAAGATAGAGAAGCTACTACTTAATTTATTATATAAATATATACTCTCTACTCTACTACGTTACTAAGTTGTATACTTAAAGAGGTACGTAAAGTTAATAAGGTATAGCGCTTGCTTGTATACAGCGCTTGCTTGTAAACTATATTAATTTCTATAACTTTAACTTACCTTTAGGAATTATCTTACCTTTACTTATAAGGCCTAGATAAGAATAAGTATTAGATTAAGAGTACCTTTTAGGCTAAGCTAAGTAAGAGTAGATAATAGGTATATATAGAAGCTAGGTTTAAGTAGAACTAGGTAGTACTATAGTAGGTTCTAGTTAAGTAATATCTATCTAAGAGGTATTATTTATAAGCTTAGTCTTTTAGTTATAATAATAATATATACGTGTAGCTAATTAAGCTCTTAGGCTACTATAAAACTAAAAGAGTATTAGTATAGTTATATTTATATTTATATTAGTTTATATACTAATATATACCTAACTATATTCTCTTCTAGTATATACTCCTCTAGATCTATTTTATAAGTTATTTAAGGCCTAGTTAAATCTAGTATATTATAGATATAGTAGGAAGGTTATATTAAGAAAGTAAGAACAAGCTAAACTTAAGTTAGACGTCTAAGTAGGTAGGAAGCTAAAGTTTAGAAATATTATTATCTATAGGATATATAATACTCTTACTATATATATTAATATTTAGCCCTATATAATAGCTACGAGTAGCTATAGATACTATAGTTATAAGTAGGTAAGAGTAGTAGAAGGTAGGAGAGCTATAGCTTACTATATTTACTATATACTATATACTCTATAACTATTCTATTTTCTCTTAGTAGTAATTGTACCTATTTCTAATACATCCTTGTTATACCTATACCTATACTTAGGTGCGTATATTAATCTATAATTTATTTATTTCTAGTATTAAGTATAAATATTTAGCCTAATATCTATCCTACTAATACTATCTAAGAAGCTACTATTGTACTCTTAATACTACTACTCTACCTTAGCTAAATACACTTTACTTATAATATAGTCTAGGTTATAGAATATCTTAAGCTTTTATACCTTTATTAGTATATAGTTACTAGCCTTAAAGTAATTAATAATATAGTTACTAATATAGCTCTATAACTAAATTAAATTAGTATAGATTTTATAAAACTAGTTAATAGTAAACTTAAGCCTTTTCTTATCTATCCTACTAAGCCTAGAAACAAGTATTAGTTAGTAGAAAGCTATAGGTTAAGTAAGGGTTTAGGATAATGTATATTCTTAATTCGTTGCGTACTAGGAAAATAAAGGTCTAGCCTAATTCCTATTAGAGTAACTACGTACTTATCTTATAAGTATAGTTCCTACTATATATATTAATACTAGTATAGGTCTTTAATATACTAATACTCTTTAAAGTAAAGTTATATAGAATAGCTACTATTAGTAGTAATACTATGTTATAATATTTAAGGAGAGCTATATACTATAAGTCTTATCTATTATATCTATTCTTCTATTATAGATATACTTTATAGCTTTATACTAGTACAATATATATAGCTACTAGAGACCCTACTATACCTAGGTTATTACTACTAAAGCTCTATCTACTAGTATATACCTAAAAAAAATACTATATATCTATATCTATATTTTATATAGCTACTTTATATACCTTAGTAGTAAACTACTAGTTAATAGAGAGTCTAGACAAGGTATAGCTTATTAATTTTAGTAGTTATTTAGTACCCTTAAGGTTATATGCGTAGAAGAATAGTTTAGTAAGCTACTTTACTAGTAAGAGCTTAAAGGGTTCGCTTACCTATTTATAATAGTATAGGAGCGTGTACTAGAATTTAAGTACTAACTTAGCTACTTACGTCTTGTTAAACGCTCTAATATTATTAATAGCAAGTTAGATAGGTACGTATAGCTATAGGATCTACTTATTTAAAGGTAGTATATTTTCCCTAGCCCTATTATATAGTAGTATACCTACTAATACTTCTAGGTAATTATATATATTTATAAGTAAAGTAGTTCTTCTAATAACTTTCTTAAGGTAGTTACTTACTAGTACGTAGTTAGTACTTAGAGTATACTAAGCTTAGTAATATAGCTTAACTTACTTAGATTAGATAGTTATATAAGTTAAGTATACTATAGGCCCTAGTAGATATCTTCTACAAGATCCTACTAAGGTAATCTAGAGAGATAGGTAGTAATTAAATCTAGTATAAGCTCTAAAGTAGTAATAGTAGTTAGGCCTAAGTTAGCTATACCTTTAGTATTAAGGATAGCTTAAAGAGTTATAGTATATTGTTATAATATATTATATATATTATAAGAACTAGGTAGAGTTTCTAGTATATTCTCTATATTATAGTTAGTATCTACGTTACTTTTAGGGCTTATACGCTACTACTTATATAGAGATATATAGATACTTATTACTATAGTATATAGTAGCTATAGTATAGTTAGGTATACTAAGAGTATTTATTTATTATACTAATACGCTAGAAGCTATATATAAAGTAAATAAGTATACTATATATAAGGTAAATAAGTATACTATATATAAAGTAAACTAGTATACTATATATAAAGTAAATAACTATACTATAGGTAAAGTAAGTAAGTATAGTAAAAGTATTTACTTGTTATACTAATATACTAGAAGCTATAGGTAAAATAAATACTAGATTACTATACTACCTAGAATAGAGTAGGTATATTAACTATAAACCTATACTATACTATATCTATATAGAGTCTATTAGCCTAGAATCTTAAATTATATCCTATACCTATTAAACTATCTACTTAGACTATAGTATTAGGATAGCTATATATAGGGTAAGGTAAAGTTAGAATATAGACTAGTACTTAATTAGGTTAGTAACTACTATTGTAATAGTAGCTATAATTACTAAATCTAGGGTTTTTTATATACTACGTAAAAAGTACTAATATTAGTAACTATTGCGCTTAGTAACGTTACCTAGGTAAGGGAGTTAAGTAAGCTACTTATACTCTAACTAGCTACTTATACTTTTACCTATTGTATATACCTTTGTTTTAGTTATAAACCTTACCCTCCTAGTTATACTTAACTTTACTCCTAGTTATACTTAACTCTACTCTTAGTTATTCTTAACCTTACTCTTAGTTATACTTAACCTCCTTCTTAGTTATACCTAACTAACTTGTACTATTAATTTAAATCCTAATATTTAACTATAGGATAGGTTTAATACCTATAGAGTTAAACTATAGCTATAGTAGTAGTAGTAGTAGTAGTAGTAGTAGTAGTAGTAATAGTACTACGCTATTATTATTACCTACGTCTACGTATTACTCTCTTAGGAGGGAGGCCTTAGAATACGTAAAGAAAGCTCTTACGTAAACCCCTTTCTAAGACGTATACCTAGCGTTATTAAGTAATAGATAGATTAAGGTAAGTAGTAAGACCTTTCTATTTATACTTTTACTAACCCTCTCTACTTTATAGACCTAGGTTAGTAAATAGGTCCTTACTATTAGAAGTCTTTCTATAAACTATTAGCTATACCTAGTATTTTATATTATTAATTGTACTAAGGTAGAGCTTAGTAAGATTAATTTCCTAAGCTATATAGTAATAAGCTATATCTAAGCTAGCTTTAATAAGGGTATAGCTTTACTCTATAGGCTAATAGACTCTAGTACTATAAAGCTACTAGTTAAAAAAATATCTAACTTCTTATACTCTAGTAAAGCTAGACTCCTTTCTAATCTTACTATCTTAGTAGCCTCTTCTACTATCTAGTACCTTTAATCTATATTCTTATACTTATTAGTAGATATTATGTATATTATAGGTATCTTTATTAAGAATATACTACTAGAGTTTATATATAATATATATACTCTATATAAAAGTATAGAATAGTTAAATAGTAAATTAAATAGTAAACTAGATACTATAGTATAGTATAGAAAGTATAAATAGAGGCTAATATAGTTAGAGTAAAGGAGGTAGCTAGATAGGCTATAGAGTAAGAAAGTTAAGTACTAGTAAGTAGATAAAGCTTATAGTATAGACTATAAAGTTAATCTTAATAGTAATATAGGTCTTAATAGTAATATTAGTTTTAATAATAATATAAATCTTAATAATATTATAACTTTTAATAATAATATAGATCTTAATAATAATATAGATCTTAATAGTAATATAAATTTTAATAATAATATAGACTTTAATAAAGAAGTAGATCTTAATAATAATATAGATCCTAATAATAATATAGATCCTAGAGATAATATAGGTCTTAATAGTAATATAAGTCTTAATAATAATATAGGTCTTAATAATAATATTACCTAGAAAGATAATACTACCTAGAAAGATAATACTACCTAGAAAGATAATACTACCTAGAAAGATAATACTACCTAGAAAGATAATACTACCTAGAAAGATAATACTACCTAGAAAGATAATACTACCTAGAAAGATAATACTACCTAAAAAGATAATACTACCTAAAAAAAATAGGCTACCTAGAAAGATAATACTACCTAGAAAGATAATACTACCTAAAAAAAATAGACTACCTAGAAAGGTAATACTACTTAGGTAAAGACTACTACCTAGGTAAAAACTACTACCTAAATAAAAACTACTACCTAGAAAATTACTACTAAGCTTAAAAGAATACCTAAGGTACTATAAGAAACTAATACTATATAGAGTAGAAATACTAGTAGTACTATAGCTTATACCTAGTCTATATAAGTAGATTAGCTAAAAGAAAATACTTTAGTAGAGATAGTAATTTAGACTAATACTATACTTAAGTAGGGTATTAGGAACGCCTTACTAGAGTAAGTAATTAAAGATACCCTACTAGAGTAGGTAACTATAGTAGTACTATTTTAATAGATAGTAAGACTACTTAATATTAATATAGGAATAGGGTATAATTATATTATTAGTATACGTAAAACAATACTCTTACAAATTAAAACGAAAAAAATTTACTATAAGAATAGTAATAGATAGAAGGGTTATAAGGATAAAGAACTTAATTACTATATTTAAATAATAGAGATAGGTATTAGCTTAGTAGGTATTAAAGTAGCTACTAATAGGTATAATACTATAGTTTATAGTACTATATCTTATAGTAGTATATAAAATTCTAAATAGTAGATTAATAATACTATTACTAAGCTTAGAGATACTTAAGCTTTTATTAACTTCTTTAATATAATAAGTAAGGTACTACTAACTACTTCCTTTTTTAATATAAATAATAATAGTAAGTATATATACTTTCTTATCTATATATTAAATATCTACGTATACCTACTTAACCTAATAGCTAGTATAAGGGATAGAAACTCTAATATAGCTAAAGAGGTCTATAAATAGTTTTATAAATATAAAAAAGAGAGAGATTTTAAGCTAGATAATAAATAAACTCTCTATACTTTTATATAGGTATAAGTTAATATAGGTAATACTACTTCCTAGGCTTAGTACTTTATATAAGCTAAGTTTACCTTCTATATCTATAACTAGTACCTAGTGTTATTCTTGTTTTACTCTAGGTTATATATTATAACCTAGTATATACTTTGTTTATTTGTTACTAGTATACTCTACTAACTAGTATACTCTTCTCTAGTATTCGTACTAGCGCTAGTAGGAAGAGGTAGTACGTAGGGCCTACGCGCCTAATACTAATTATCTAGTAGTACGTAGTATTATAAATTAGTTAAGCTATCTAGTAGATACTATAATATATATTAACCTATATCTACTATATCTTTAGGAAATACTTACTAAGTGCGTAAGGCCTCTATATTTACTATATTAAGCCTAGATAGAAGACTAGCTCTATAGAGATATTTAATAAGTACTTCTTAGTAAAAAAGGTACTCCTTAGTACTAGTAACTACTTGTAGTATAGCGTAGCTATAGTATATATAATATATAAACCTATAACTATATATTGTTTTATATAATATATATTAGAGCTAGTAACTACTCCTAAACTAGTATTAGAGTAGTAGAAAGAAAATAATTATATAAATTACGTCTCTAATTATATATATTAAGATTATATAGTAGAATTTCTAGGTAGAACTATTTATATACTACTTGTATTACGTATAAGTTCTATAAATTTAATATAAACTTTACTATCTATATCTCTAATCTTATTCTTTATCTTATCTATTACTTATTCCTCTTTTATATTCTTATCTATACTTATATACCTTCTTGTAGTAAGCCTATACTATAGGTTTATAACCTTAGCCTAATTCCTATATTATATATATATATCCTCCTAATTCTAGTAGTAGTAAAGATAATTAAGTAGGAAATTAATAAACTAAACTCTAGCCTTATATCCTAGAATATTAGTAACTAGTACTATAAAGTAGTTACTCTTATATATTATAACTACCTATAGTTTATATTTATTCTCTATCTAGACTTCGTTGTAGTCTTCTCTAGCTAGTATAGACGCATTATCTTCTAATACTTAAACCCTAATAGTAATATATAGAATAGTAAGGTTATTAAAGTACTAGTAGTACTTGTAATAGAGCTAGGAGCTACTCTCTAATATAATAAAAAGTATAAGTAGTAGATATATAAATATAATAGGCTCTATATAAACTAATTAATAATATTAGCTATAGCTATAAGTATATACTAGTTGTAGTATAAGTATATAGCCTTAATTATTAACCTAGTTTAGGTTATTGTTATTTAGATTATTAATTAGTTTAGCCTTAAAGTATACCTAAAATAGGGCCTAGCTAACTATTAAGCCTTTATAGTAGTTACGCTTAAGTTCCTTTATATTAAAGAGGATAAGTAAATAAGTAGTTATTAATACTACCTTGTATATAGCTAGATACTAATACTATATATAATTATAATAGAGAAAGGTCTTGCTATAGTAGTAGGAGAGAGATAAAATACTCTTAAGTAGGTACCTCTATACCTTATTTGCGTCTACCTTAGCTAATAGATTGTACTAGCTAGTAGTTACTTTATTAGATATAAAAGATACCTATTACAAGTAAGCTATAAAGCCTTACCTCTCTACATCCTACTTAATTATATTCTAGTTAACTAGGGCTAGTATATAGAAAGTAGCCTACTTAGTTATTATACTCTCTATTACCTTAAACCTAATATTATTAATCTACTAGAGGCTAATACTAAAGTACTATATAATATTCTTACTAATATTAAACCTATATAAGTTATCTTTCTAGTATATAAACTAACTAGGATTAGACCTAGTAAGTACTAGGTAAGTAAGTAGTATTCTATTTAAATAGCTCTAGGTAATTTTATTAAAGTCTAGATAGGTAACTACTATACTTCTATCTAAAAACTTAACCTATACTAGATAGATCTACTATATAATACCTTTCTTGTAATATATAGCCTTAATACGCTTTAGGTTATATAGATCTAATATAACGCTTACTTAGATATACTCCTACTTAGTTACTTCTACTATAAACGCGTTGTAGATAGCTATAAATTTAGGTATAAATTTATTGTATATAGTATTAATATTAATATTATATAGTAATATATAGTAGAGCTTATACTAATATACTATTAGCCTTGTACCTATTAGTATAGGGCTTTACTATTAATATATATTTATATATTACTCTTAATCTACTAAGTAAGGCCTAGCTAGAAGTTAGTTTAGTTATAGGTATTTACTATAGTAGAGGTAGTAGAGTTATATACCTATTAATATTTCTTAGCTATAGCGTCTACGCGCTAGTAGTATTTAGATAGTACGTACTTAGATAGTATATATTTAGATAGCTATTTAGTTTTTTTTAGAGTTTGTATATCTAGGTTTTAATTGTACAAAGCCTAAGTTACTAATAGCTTTACTTAGTATATATAAATTACTTATATAAAAGTAGTTAGAATATAGTAAAAGAATATAGCTCTTTAAGTATAGTATACTACGCCCCCCCTAAGACTAGGAAAAAAGATAATAGTTATATCTTATCTTTATATTATAACCTAGGAATTAGATATATACTAATACCTATTTACTATAACTAGTATACTTAAAGAGTTATAGTATAGGTATTACCTTATAGTATAGTTAGGCTCTAGAGTAAAGGATAAAGTAAGTAGAGTTAAATATTAGTTACTATATAGAAGTAGCTAAGTTTAGCACCTTAGTTAAATAGGTTACGTATAACCTTATTTAGACTATATATACCTACAATATAATACTACTACAAGTAATATTATATTTAGGTAATGTATTTAGTATTAGGTATTAGGAGTTAGAATAGAGTAAAGGAATTAAGAATATAGAATTATATATACCTACTACTTAATATACTATTATCTTACTTTCTTCTTCTATTTAGCTATATTCTAGTAACTAAGCAAAGCTACTAACCTAATATCTTAGTAGTACTAAATTAGGGTTTAAGGAAACTTACTATATATTCCTTTACTATATTAGTAAGTATCTACGTATACTAACAATTATAGGTTAGTATAGACAAGATAAGAATATATAACTATAAAACTACTAATAGCTTCTCTAGTAACCTAGTTAGCTTTATAAAAGTATTTAATAATAACCTTAAAGATATTATAAAGATATTTACTAACTATCCTAGGTTAGAAAGTACTAATAATAGGATATACTATTACGTATATATTAGTAGCTTTAGAGAGTTTTTATACAATCTTTATATACTTTAGCTCTAATTAGTTAAATTATATAGTATCTCTAGAGGGAATTATAACTAAGATATCTCTTATATACCCTAAGGTTGTTAAAAGCGTATACTACAACAAGAATTAATAAAAGTTCTATACATAAGTATACTAGGACTAGATAATAGGATTTAGTATTACAAGTACAAATATATATCTAATAGATAATAGTAAGTATAATCTACTTATAGCTAAATATAGATTCTCTACCTACTATAACTACTAGATAATCTCTATCTAGGAAATACCTAAACGTATACCTACTAGTAGTTAGTTACCTCGTTCTATTAGTATTATTATAGATAGCAGCTTAGTAGATTATATAAAGCCTAGAGATAGGATTTAATTAGTAGGTATTTACTAATTACTTAGTAATTGCAATACCTTATATAGAAGCTTAACCTTCTAAATACTAATTCTAGTAAATAATATTATCTTACTTTCCTCTAAGTTAAGTAGTAGTATTGTATAGGTTAATATTACTAATATAGATATTTACAATACTAATAAGATTACTAAGAATAAGTAAGTCCTTAAAATACTATTATAATCTCTTACTCTATCTATATATAGCTATAATTATATTAAGAAAGCTATCTTTCTCTTACTACTTAGAGGTTAAGAGAAAAATCTTGAAAATAGTATATATCTATAGAGAGATATTAATATTCTTATAGTTAGTAATCTCTTAATAGCTAAATTATATCTTTTACACTTTGTTCTAAATATAGTACTACTTACTATAGCTATAACTAGTTATAGATTATCTAGTATTAGTCTTATAGCTACTATTATATAGGATAAGGAGACTAGAGAATAATATCTTAAAGCTAGTACTATAGTTCTTATTAACTATATATAGCTATTAGCTTAATCTATAACCTTTTCTTTTTTATCTATATGTTTAGAGTATAGCGTATAAGATATTATACTTTATCTAAGTTTACTTTAGTCTTATATAACTACTACTCTAGCTACTACTACTATATATACTAGTATTATCTCTACTTATCTTTTATAGATAAGTATATAATAGAACTTAGGTATAATATATCTATATAAGAATCCTTCTATTACCCTATTATATTAGGAGAAGATACTATATAACTTTAGCTATAATATCTTAATAGATAAAGCTAGCTATAAAATAAAATAACTAAGAAAGCTTAAGTACTTACTCTATAATATAGGTTAAGCTATAGCTACTAAATATATATAGAGTATATACTATAGTATAGTAGTATATTTAGTAAGTATAGTTATACTACTATAGCTAGTCTATTTATAGTTTATCTTTTCTCTTCTCTAGTTAAACTCTCTTACTCTCTTACTCTCTTACTTATAGTTAAGCTCTTTCTCTCTCTCTTATAATTAGAAGATCTTTCTCTCTTGTAATTAGACTCTCTTTTCCTTTTATAATTAGATACTCTTTCTATCTTATAATTAGACTCTTACTCTCTCCTATGATTAGACTCTCTATCTTTCTTATATTTATATTTACTTTACTCTTATATAGGGCTTAGTAACTATATATAATATATATGCGTAGAGATCTATTTATAAGCCTCTATAGTAGTAAAATTAAGTAACTCCTACTAATATTTAAGCTTTATATATATATATATATATTAATATACCTATATACCTATATACGTACGTCTCTATATATATATATATACTATTATAGTAGATACCTATATAGCGCCTTATATTAACTAGCCTCTATAAGTATTACCTACTACGTATAAGCCTATAACTAATATAGTACTTAAGTAGATTACTATAAATACTATAAGTAGCTATATAGTAAAGACTTTAAAGACTAGAGATAAAGAAGTAATACTCGAGTAGTTCTAAGAGATAGTAGTAGAGGTTGTTAAATAAGGAATTACTATACTAGAAGATATTTATTTCTAGTTTAAGCTTACTTTAGACTATTATAAGTTTATAATAGATATATTTAGGTAATAAGAGTTTCTTAGTAGCTACCTCTCTTATAAGACTATAAAATACTAGGCTTTTAATATAGTATTTAGAAACGTATATATAATACTATATCCTAATTCTACTATATCCTAGAATACTACTACTACTATAATATAGACCTAAATATATTTATAGCGCTAGTATATAGGTAAAATAACTAAGCTATAAATAAAGCTAATAAAACGAGTATACTATAGCTATAGTAAATACTTTCTAGTAATATATTTATAGGCTCTATATAGGAGTAGGTAGAAGGTATCTATATTATATAATCTATATACTACCTTACTATAGATATATTACTCTATCTATAAAATACCTTAGATTATACGCCTATTACTATACGTACGCCTAGCTAATACTTTTATATAGCTATTAACTATATTAAAGATAAAGGTACTAGCTATTAGGATTACTACTATAAGTAGCTACGTATAGGCTATATTGTAAGTACGTTATAGAGTAAGATTAAGTAGCTACTATCTACTATATTGTATAGTAGTAATAAGCTTGTTGTTGCTACTTATAATATAGCTAGGTATACTAATAGGGTATAGAGCTTAACTAATAAGTATATACTAGATAGATTAAAGAACGCAGCTCTATTCTATAGCTATACTAAGTACGCTAAGTGTATATTAGATAAATTCTACTAGGAAGAGTATATAGTCTATCTATCTCTACTAGCTATAGTTTATAGAGGGCTATAGTTATATTTACTACGCTATACTACTACTACTATTATAAAACAAAGTAGGCTTTCTCTTCTAGGTACTACTATACTTAGCTAGGAGTACGTAAACTTTACTAAGGTACTACTACTTAAGTATTAGGTACTACTATAGATATAGCTAAAGCCTATAATAGATATAGTAATAGATATAAATTATACTTAAGAGCTCCTATTCTACTACTTCTACTAATATCTAGAGGTAAAGAATAGAAAAGAGAATATTAGTATAATTAGATATACTATAGTTATCCTCTATACAGCCTTATAATAGTTAGTATATAATAACTTAGAGCTATATATTAAGCTAGATAACTTTCTATAAGTATTCTTAGTATAAGTAATATAGAGCTTCTCTCTCCTAGATACTAAGTAAATACCTAATAGGCTATAAGTATATACTATAGCTATAGAAGTAGGGTTAATAACTTATATAAAATATATATTTAATAGTTATATACTCTATATACTATAGCTTGTTCTACTTATAGTAATATTAAGGATAAAAGTAATTTATATATTACTATAGCTACTTTTCTTATACTACCTTAATATAGATAGTATATTTACTACTATAATATACTTGTATACCCTACTTTAGAAAGTAGTACTAGTAGTATTAAAGTGTAGTACTACCTTAGACCTAATTATTAAGTAATAGGGTAACTTACTCTTCTCTTACTAGAGTTCTCTATAGTAGTAGAGTCTACTTTAGTACTAGTTATAACTTTATAATCCCTCTACGCCTAATCTTACTAATATACCTAAGTTTAAAACTTTAACTAGTATTCTAAACTTACCTTAGTTTATAACTTATACTTACTTATTATAGGTATACTCTTCTATAGATATTATAGATAGTATATTCTTTACCTATACTTTTTCTTTAGCTATAGCTTCTAAGAGACTATCTACTATAGCTATTCTAGCTAAACTAAATTAGAAGCTTAAGCGTATTAGTAGGCTAAATACTTTCTTAGGTAGTATAGTAATTATCGAGCTTATATATATATTTACTAATAAGTCCTTTCTTAGTAAGCTATTAGTAGCTAGCCTTAACCTCTTTACTATATATACGTTTTATAAAAAGGTTATAGTAATTACTAGTATATATATATAGTACTTTAGTAAGGAATATACCTAGAAACTATTATATATATTAAGTTAGGCTTAGTTTATTAGTATATATCCTAGCTAGTACTTCTTCCTTAGAGGACCCTAATTTAGTATAGTACTTAATATAAGAGATAACGTAGAAAATACTATAGTAGAGGTAAAGGCTATAAGTAAGCTACTTACCTATAGCTATACGTTCCTAGAGAGAAGTACAAGAGCTAATAGGTATAATAAGTAGGTTTAGTATATTATTAAACTTATATATAAGGTTACCTTTACTAAAATAGTAGAGTATATACTAGAAGAGAAGTTATACTAGTTAACTATCTAGAGTAGCTAGTACTAGTATATAGGGTATCTATTATAATTTAGTTAGTTATAATCTCTAACTTATAATATAAGAGAATTCTATAGGTACGTAAACTCTAGAGTAGAAGTAGCTATAGTATTTTAGTAATATATAGCTAATATAATAAAGATAACTATATTAATATAATTTATACTAATAAACTTATTTTTAATAAGTACTTACTCCTCTTTAAGCTCTAGGACTAGTACGTCTTTATATTATAGTATATCTATTCTACTTACCTTTTTAATTAAGATAGCTTCTATTATTTTTAGTAAGGATAATATCTTTTTTACTCTAATACTCTTAGTCTTAGTTAATAGTTTAAAGATATAAGTCTAGTAAAAGTATAGAAGAATTAGTAATAAGTTTAGTAGTTCTAGTAGTATATATAATTAGACTTATTAACTATAAAGCTAGTAATAAACCTTTTCTAAAAGTATTAGTTTAATAGAATTAAGCTTTTAGTTTTTTAGATAACTTAAAGCCTATAGTAGGTTTTAAATATACTTATTAGTTTATAATAGTAATAATAAATATATTAGGGAGTATAGTCTATATCTATACTATCTCTACTCTCTTTATATATTATTCTTTTAGTAAATATTACTCCTAGAAACTTTTAAGCGTTTTAAATTAGAGTAATATAAGTAGGAATTATACTATATATATAAATTAGTTTTTAACTTTCTTTATTTATATATCTAAAACTATAGATTACTATAAATAGCTTAACTATATATAGAGATTTTAGGCCTACGTAAGTATCTAGTAATATATAAGGTAGCTAAAAAGAAGCTTAATATATAGCTTACTATAGAGAAAATAGAATACTAATTATAAGTAGTCTAGATAGTCTAATTTAAGTATAAGTAGTATATAGCTTAATATAAGTAGTCTAGTTTATCTAATTTCTATATAAGGTATATAACTTAATTATAGTCTAGGTATTCTAATTTAGGTATAGTCTAGATAGTCTAATTTAAGTATAAAGAGCTTATCTAATTAGCTAATTATATAAGCTCTCTTATAAGCTCTTTTATAAGCTTCTTTATATACTTCTTTATAAGCTAAAGTATAAATAGACTAAATAACTAGCCTAGAGTTTAGTATATAGAACTTAATCTATTATTGTACTTAGTATTTATAGTCTTATTATTACTAAATTAGTAACCTCCTACTTTTTATCTAATACTTATTCTAGCCTTAAACTATCTAGTACCTATATCTATTATTATTACTACCTCTTTACTCCTTAGGATCTAGCTAGGTATTAATCTATATAATAGCTACGTATACCTCTACTATAAACTTTAGCTATTTTACTTTACTTATACTTAGTTTAAGAATACCTACTTTTAGGTAGTTATATACCTTACTATTTACTAGATCTAGTTTATAGTTCTTGTAGTTCTTAGATTTTACTAGCTACTTAGTATCTTAAGAGGAGGGATTAGATAGGTTTAGAGTATATTACAAAGTAAGTATTTTAGGAATAGCTAATAAGAACTATATAAATACTACTATTACTAACTACTTATAGGAACTCTATATTGTATATTAGTAGCTACTCTAACCTAACTCTAATAACTTACTACTAATATAGCCTACTCTTTAAAATAGATATATAGAGTAGTTTTAATAGTACTTCTACTAAGAATAATATATCTACTTTCTAGTAAGTACTTAACTACTAAAAGTAAGTTATATACTAATTACTTTATCTTATCTAGAATATAGTTATTAGCTTTTTATAGGATAATAGAAGTAGATAGGAAAGCCTTAGTACTCTTAACTAGGATATACTTGTTATCTAAGATCTTCTCCTAGACTACTTTTTTAATAAAACCTAAATTTAATACATTGAATTTTTTATAGCTATTAAAATTAGATAATATACTAACTATTATTACTTTAGTAGCTTTTACTATCCTTTATAAGTTCTCTTTTTTATATTACCTAATAGCTATTACTCTCTTCTTAATAAAATACTTTAAATAAAGATTATTAATACCCTTTATAGTTAGGATAATATTAGTACTAGCCTTAAGGATTATCTTAATATAGTTAGTAATAATACTAACTTCTTATCTCCTAGACTACTTCCTTAGTAAAACCTAAATTTAATACCTTAAATTTTTTATAGCTATTAAGATTAGATAATATACTAACTATTATTACTCTAGTAGCTTTTATTATTCTTTACAAGTCTTCTTTTTTATATTATCTAATAGTTATTACTCTCTTCTCCTTCTTAATAAAATACTTTAGGTAAAGATTATTAATACTCTTTATAGTTAGGACGATATTAGTGCTAGCCTTAAAGATTATCTTAATATAGTTAGTAACAATATTAGCTTTTCTTTCTTAGATTTTCTTTAGTTACTCTAAGTTATTAATTGTAATATATACTCCTAACTTTATATATTTCTTTTATAGATTAATATCTAAAATAGTAATCTTTATATCCTTTATCTATATATTTATAGCCTATAAGGTAATAGTATAATTTAAAGCATAGCCCTTAATAAGCTATAACTAGGTAGCACTTTACCTATATACTTTAAGGGTATTAATAGCCCTAACTAGGTACTTAGTCTCGTTCTTATTATTAGTTATCTTAATAGACTATATACTATTAATAACTATATTAGTAAAGAAATTAGAGTTAGAACTAATAATCTTACTAGATATAGACACTTTAGTAATATTAACTAGAGTACTTTACTATCTATATATAAACCTTATCTACTTTATATATTTACTTCCTTACTTCTAGCTATATATACTTAGCTTTACTTATTAGTAAACTATCTCTAGATCTCTTCTTATACTATCTCTTTATATAATATTCTTAGTACTTACTTATATAGTTAGTATATATACTACTCTACTTATATTAATAAATATAAGAGTCTAATAGTACTTAATATAATACTCTTTATATATACTAGCTAGTATACTAGGCTTAAACCTAAATTAAAGTACGTACTCTCTAGAATATAGCTATTATTACGTATAACTATTAAATAATACTATAAGAACTTATAAGAAGTATAGCTTATTTGTTTTAGTATTAATTAATACTAACTCTAATATATATATAGTAAGAATAGCTACTAGTAGGTATTATAGTAATTCCTATTAATAGTATATAGTTTAAGAATAAATATTATTTAAGTATAGATAGTAGTTATAATAAAGCCTTAGATCTCTACGTTTCTATCTAGGACTACTTTAAATAGAAGATACTAGAGTTATTAGGATTACTTATTATTATTAAAGTATTTACTAATATAGATAGATTATTTCTAGTACTAGTAAAATCTAGAATTATTAAGTTACCTAATATACTATAAAACTTTATAAAGTAGTTTTCTTAGGTATATAAAATATTTAACTTTATTTTAGTTAGTAGTAAAAAGGATAGAGCTAATAAGATAATTAATAGTAAGCTTTCTCTAGATCCTACTATATTCCTCTAAGATACTTAAGGCTTAATTACAAGTAGGTATCTTTAAGTAGTTTACTAAGAGCCTTACCTATTACTATATCCTATTTAGGGCCTACTATAATAATAGCTATATTTAACTATTAGAGAAGTATACTACTAATAGCGCTATTATAGAGCGTATTATACTTCTTTACTTATTTAAGATTAGGAAAAAGTTTAGTACTCTCTTATTTAATATCTTAAGTTATTACAACTAAGTATTCGGCTTTCTATATAGAGAATCTATATACTACTACTCTTTTAACATAGGCTGCGCGTATAGAAGTAGCTAAGTACGCTACTAAGGTTACTATTCTCCTAAAGATAAAGGATCTACCTATTAAAGTAGTTTTAGTTAATATAGCTAGTTAGTAAGTTAATATATAACTATTTAAACTATCTTAGAAGGTATTAGAAGGCTAGCGCTATAAGACTTAGGTAGTAGGAATAAAATATTATTATATATACTACTTATAAAGTAACTATAAGAGTAACTATAGCTATTTTTATAGCTTTCTATTTAAGAAGGAGAGGTATAATCTAATCTATTAGATATTAGTATAAGGTATAAGTAGTATAGTAGTACTACTAAATATATATAGTACTTAGAATAAAAGTACCTTAGTTCTTACTTATAGGCCTAAATATAAAGTAAAAGTAGTATAGAATAAGTAGATTTAAAACTAAGCCTAGAATATAAAGTAGATTATTTTAGTAAACTTTATAATATACTAGAGTAAAGTAAGAGTAGTATAAAAGTACTAAACTATACTTTATCTTAGTAGCCTTATTAAGTACTTACTTAAACTATAAGTATTACTATATAGTACTTAATCTAGCCTATTTATAAGTAATTTTAAGTTTAGGTTATTTCTCTAGCTCTATATAGATAGAACGTAAGATATTAGGCTATATCTTTCTCTTCTAATATAGATTCTATAAAGGTTTATAGTATAAACTTTAAGTAACTAAAAGATAGTTAGTTAGTAAAAATAGTTATCTAAAGTTAAATTAAATAATAGAGTAAAGTTACCTAGATAATATATTTCTTTTATCTAAGTTTACTAGCTATTACTATCTTAGTAGCCTAGGGAAGGGACTAGGGAGTAGAGGACTAGGGGGTAGCCTAAGTAGAGAGCTAGGAGGTAGCCTAAGTAGAAGACCTAGACCTAGGAAGCTAGGTAGTCTTACTACTATTACTAAACTAGTAGCTTAGATAGTACCTCTTTATATTCTAGCTATTCTAGAGATACTTATAGTAAATAAGCTAGAAGTAGTAATAGCTAGCTATTATAGTACTTTAACTACTAATCTAGCTATTATTTAAATTTTTAATACTTCTATTTAGGTAAAATAGGCTAGCATATCTACTATCTAACTAATAGAAATTACTAATACTAGAAAGAAGTAAATAGAAAGCTATATAGCTATAAGTATAGTACTTTAAAAGAGTACTCTATACTTCTCTCTAGCTAGATTATTAGTTATAGTTACTCTTAGGTCTTATAATAATATAACTATAGATAAGAAGCCTAAGGTAAAGAGAATACTAGCTATAGCTAAGAAACTAGGTATAAACTTTAATTAGAGTATAAGTATAAAGGATACTATATTTTCTTAGCTATTTATTATAGCTAGAGATATAAGAGGTAATATATTAATTACCTATAGGACTAGGCCTATATTTTTACCTATACTTAACTAATAGGTAAATTTCCTTAATATAGATATATAAATACCTATATAGAATTTAGTAAAAAATCCTAGGTAGGAGAGAAAGGTTATAGACTAAAGTAGCTTAGATATATCTCTAATATTATTATTATTATATTATCTATTATCTATAACTTTACTAGAAAAATATTTAAAACTCTAAGAGAAAGAGATATATATCTAGTAAGAGATAAAACTATATATATATTAGCTTAGTAGTATTTATATATAGCTTTTTCTAAGTATTACTATAGGAGAAGAGTATAGGTATAGAAAGAAAGTAGATAATTAGTTAAGAGTTTAGGTTTTCTATATAATAAACTATTAGTATAACTATATATTATTCTCTTAGGGCTAGACTATATATAAAGTATACCTATTATAGCTATTACTATAATAGAGAGCCTACTTTCTTTATTAGTAAATATATAAAGAAGATAATAATAATATAATAGATAGAGTTATAGAGGAGTAAAGTAAGTAGATTTAGCTATATCTCTATTAATACCTATAACTCTCTATATAGCTACTATAGATATAGCTACTTTAGTTTTCTTTTATCTACTCTATACGTATATAGAGTCTAGGTATATCTAGGTATAGCTTCTTTTTAATGCGTAGACTAACTATAACTAGCTAGAGTAGATATTTTAATAATAGAACTATAACTCTTATAGTAGGCTCTAGGGTAGTAATATAATAGGAAAAGTAGCTATTAGATTAAACTATTAGATTAGTAATATAGCTAGCTATAAATAGAATTATACTATAGCCTATATATATACTTATA